>MIQA02001226.1:0-62954 GCA_001887855.2 Sclerospora graminicola | reverse complement strand
TAAGATGCATCGCATGTCAATGGCGCCATGTCTGTCACTCGCGCAGCCACCTCCGGGCTCACGAAACACAAGTCTTGAAGCCAAGGAGCTCCAATGTAAACGCAGTAAAGCTTTGCCGTCTTGCAGTATTTCCACTTCCGAAGCCCCCACTTTTTGGCGTCATTCCGTCCACCTTCAGATGCGAGATCTCCCAGCAGAGAGCCTAGAGATGAAGTCGTCGTCGAGCATTCGTCTTTGAGCCGCAAAAGTAAAATGAAGCGTACTGTATTCCCTTGTTCTATCCATAATTTCAATAGAAACGTCAAGGAGGTGTTCGCTCTGTACGGTCAACAAATTGCATTGATAACCACAGCTCCATCAGATTCAGTGGCTCCAAGGAAAATAAGGACGGAAGACGATTTAAAACCAAGCGACGAAGAAAACAGGACTGTTTTGGGAGTTTTAAGCGCCCAAAATTCTTTCAAACGTAGTCACTTGTGCCAATACTCAAGTGCATAAGGTGACTACAGTATAGATAAATACTATATACAAGATTTAGATTGCATAATGAGCTTTTGCGACGCCAAATACAACATCCGTATGTGCTATACACGATAGCAACATAATTTATCAGAATATGGCTATCTAAGTTTTTTTTTAATAAAATCGTACCAATCAATATACATGTAGATTTAGGCAGCCTTAAGAGCTGTGAATAGCCTGGTCAAGAACTGACTCGGCGTTACAGAAGTTATTATTACTTGGCAGCCTATCGATGCCGGTCAATGCATAGAAGATATTGTAGCTTTTTTTCGAGACCGTTGTGTCACACAAGGATAAATCGCCACTTACAGAACCGCCATTATATGTATCTATTCGATCAACTGTATCGTTAGACCAGCGAATTCAGGAGCATGTATTTTTTATTAAAACGCCTAGTAATGACGGCAAACTCCTCTACCGGATACTGTCTCAGTATCTTTATTTCCATATTTGCTGTTAGCTTAGTATTCTTGTCCGTTGATTATTTAGGGAGTGGTGTGCCGCGTCACATGTTCATTGCAAAAAGAAGTGCAACGGGTTTACGGTACGATGTACCCACGTTATAGTACAGGGTGTGTGTGTGACACTTAGTTTAACCCAGACTAATTACAAACTTATAAATTAGTCTGGCACAGACTATTTCCGAACATCCCTTAATTAGTCTGTGTTCATTAATAGTCTGGCACAGACTAATTACGGTGGGAGGAGATAGTGTGTCGAGAAAAATAGAGAATACCTAATTTAATTTTTTTAAAATACCTAATTTGACAAGGACATTTGCGACCTCGTTAGTCGATAAGTGGGGAGAACCAAGCGGGCCGCTGAAAGGAGCAAGAGCAACAGGGATACATCGATAGGGCGGCGATCCAAGACTCCAGGTGACAGTGTTCGCGACATCAACTCGTTACGCATCCAAACTACGTCTAGCGTACCCGATCAACGCCATAAATGGATCCCAAAGTATGAAATAGAGCTAGGTCTACGTCCGATGTAGCATGATGCTGCAAGCAAAGTGCTCGAAGCGAGATGTAAGTTCTGCGAGACAATTGGCCGCGAGGGGGTGAAGGTAAAGAGAACAACAGAGATCCCAAGCCTTTTCAAGCGAAAAGAGCGCAAGAAGTGCGCTAACATAAAAACATTCTCAAGGTTTCGGAGACACAACGTAATTTCGCATCTAACTAAACAGCACCCAGTACAATGGAAAATATTCAGCAGCTTACCGTTACAAGATAATCAACGGCGCTCGTTTTTCTTCAAGGAAGCAATCGCTATCCACTTGCATGAGAAAAAACAGTACTCGATTTCGAGTTCCACAAAAAATCATGGGAGTAATCCGACGGCTGCTTAGTAACCGGACCGAGAAGGAATCTGATTTTATCGTTGATGATGAAATTGGCCACGTCAATATGTCTGACGATTTTATCGAGCGAGAGGACGGCGACTACGAGCACTCAATTTAAGACCGACAGCAATTCGAGACAGTCGTTCGTTGTATAACTGCATCATCGAGTTTTCGCGCTGTATCTCGTCTTTTTGTCATTTTTTGGCGAAGGCATCGGCACTATGAAGCTCGGAAAACAATTCGAACAAACCGTGAGACGCTACGTTCGCTACGCTGTAGCCATAAATTCGTCTGCAATGAGCGTCATTTTATCGACAGTATGACCGTTTTCGATTTTAGTTGACGGAGCAACACACAGATCTCAAGGATATCTCGATGTGCCGGTGGCATTCGCAGTCGATAGATCCATATTCAACTCACACCTTTTTGCGATACCTATGGAAAATCTAGCTCATACAGCATCGAAATGTACGGACTTAGTCCTCCAGGTACTAAAAGTTGTCGGTGGCAATGGAGTTCTTCGCAAACTTTTTCGGTATTACGAGTGATGGGACAGCAACGATAATCGGTCGCAGGCAAGGATTTGCTGTTAGAATACGCCGTGCATGCAAGCAACAGGGTGGGACAGGCATTGCAGTAAATTGATGTGGAAGTCACCAGCTAAATTTGGTGGTTGATGGGTTTCTTGACCATTTGGATAAGCTAGTGGGTTTTCGCACGTCCCTTGGCGCCGAAATTATCTTCACAAGAGCACATCAAAGTGTTAGAGCGAGTATCGGCCATTCCCGACGTACGCGACTACGAGGTGGGAGTCTATTTACGATGCATGCCAATTTTAGCAATGAATTATGAGCCTCTGTTGGAATACCAAGTCAAGAAAGGGCATCCTCATTCTAGTGATGCGTGGTGGCTTTGGTAGTTTGTAGTTGCTGATATCGCTAGGTACATCCGTCATTACCTGAAAGCGATGCAGTATAAATCGGTGTCAATGCAAGGCTAGTATTGTGCTTTGGATAACCTCATTCGGATTATTAAACTCAAGTATGAGGGTGATGGCGATTCAAGATTGCCCAATGACCCGACAGTCAGTATTGATATTGATCGCGTTATCCATCATATACGCAGTGCTCCCTTTTATTCTGAACGTCTCTGTGATGGATTAGACGACGGTACGCTAAATCTAATCAGTGACGGATTAAAGATTATTCCACTGCCTTTATAAGTGGAGTAGCGAGTATTAAGATCGAAGTTGACCAAGAATCGAGACAATGTCGCCCTGAAACCCCACACGACATTATAATATGCGATGGCCGCGTCTTTCGAAACCTTCTTCATTGTCACAAGGAAGATTGACGGCAGCGTTTGGGCCTACATCTTGAAACGTTATTTGGAAACTGAGATTACAACTAATCGAACGCTTTAATGTTAACAGTAGTTTTCGCCGACCAGTCGATGGTGTCTCGAGTGCAGAGTTTACTGATCTTTGGGCAGTTGTGGATGGCGACCAAACGTCTGATATCCTTGTCGATTTTCTCGCTGAAATAGCTGCTATATCCCCTAGAACGCATACTGTTGAAAGTGACTTCAGTTTGCTGAAGCAGATCAAAAATTCACAGCGATCGTCTCTCAGTAATTACGCTATGGAAGGACGACTACAAGCACAGCAGTCTTTCGATTGCTTGATTTGGCGGACAGGGTAGCTCAAAAAGACTCAGTGATTTACCCAAATTCTTATTAGCAACATTGGCCACGAAGCCCATGGGCAAAGCTATGATGTAAGCTGACTGGAATGTCTTTCACTGCGCTGTTGTGTCTGTTTCTTTTAGTGAAATCTGCATCATATAACGAATGAAATAGATGCATATTCTATCGTTTCCTTTTTTACCACGTTTTCATATTTTTTTGGCAAGTTCAAGCATAAATAGTAAAAATGACATCAACTACTCTCTGTATTCTCTCACGCTCCGATTGAAGGCCTGCACCCCTACGCCTTCAGAAGATCGGTATTTTTTCTACTTCTCTTCCTTTTTCCCTTACGGCGTTGGCTGCAATACTTTTTCTGGTAATCGTTAGGATCTGAGACGCGACTTACGTCATCTACGCGATCTGGCGATTTAAAGCCATCACTATCCATTGATGTCGACATAGTTGAGAGACGGACTTTTCGCGGTTGCTTTTTTTCTTCTTCAGTTTCGATTTTCCGTCTTCCACTGATTCGTTGGACGCACTAGAAAGCGTCACTACCGACGCATTTTTCTTTGACATTTTCACTTTAAACGAGTGGGAGTCATCCGAGTTGCTCGTGATCATCACTGGCTTACCACGACAGTCTTCGTTGGCGAAAGGTGACTTGTCACATTTGTCTCCACAACCGTTATAGTTCGTGGTTGTTGTTGTGGTCGTGATGGTTGGCGAGGATGTAATCGGCTTGACGACCACCGTCTTTATTTTTTTAACTGTATAATTCTAAACCTCGGCCGAAAGATCAACACTATTCACCTTCTTCTGCCCCATCTCCACAATCTTAGCCGTCACTCTAGCTTCACCCCCACATCGTCACTCGTCTCCTTTATCTTTGTCTGTGTCTTCTTTTTTGCGTCTTCAACCTTGACATCCTCTGTAGCTTTATCCACGTCAACCTCTACTTTCTTCATTGCCTCCTCCAATGTTGCTTCTTTCTTATACTCGGCCTTGGCCTTGACTTCTTCGTTCTTTTCAAGCTCTTTGATGTCTCCCGTTGTTGTCTTTTGATTATCATCTTTTTTTTCTTTAGATGATGTCGTTTGGTTTCCATCTGACTCCTTCTTTTTCGCCTTCATGGCGTTCTCCTTGATTTCACTTACCACCGTAGCACTAGAACCAGCATCAACAAGCACTTTCTTGTCCTCCTGCGCCTTAACAGATGGCTTAGGCTTCTCTTCCTTGGGCTTCAGTGCCCCTAACGACTTCTCCTTACTGTCACTTGTCTTCATATGTGGTGCTTTCTCGGCTACTATCATTTTCTTTTCCAGTTGTAGAAACTCATTCAACAATTTTATCAACGTCCGCAGTTACTTATTTTTCAGATAGAAAACGCTTGTAGAAACACACTGTGTTATGGTTAAAGACTTTCTGGCTTTGGCGTCAACAAGATACTTTATCCATTGCCACCGTTTTTTTTGCATGACCAGATGATTGTTGCCCTTTTGGTAATGGGTCAAGATATCCGGTTTCCCAATTATATATACCCCTTCCAAATGAGTTTTCTGCACAACAAATTATAGAATTAATCGAAAAAATAGCTACTAAGTTGGTGAAACTTGGGATGGTACTAGTAGTGGATGCAAATCTTCACTACGATTCAGGCTAGTATAAACTTGTTCCAAGTACAGGTAGTTTACTGATCTTGCCGTATTATTTATCTTGAAATTTGTATGTTGCCAGAATACCTAATTTGCTTTCTGCTTGATCCCCATACAATGTTTGACGACTACCTGATATGGGTTTGCCAGAATACCTATTTTTCATTAAAATAGGTAGATAGGTAGTTCTACCTACTTTTTAAGAGGCCTGCGAAAAACATTTTCCTTATGCATACTGTATACTTCCGACCCCCAGAGAAAATCATACCTTTCAGAAATGATATCCGCACAACCCCTATACAATTAACGTCACAATATAGAGCTAGTGTCAATAATGTTACCGATATAAGCTATCTATATACCGATAGCGTCCTCCATTCCTGTGGCCTATGTTTTACGAGTCTCGATTCCGTCGTTGTACATTGGATTTGCCCTATCATTTATTCCATTGACGACGCAGAACGAGAGTGAGGAGATTCAGGATAGAAAAGTCACAAAGTAAACAATTTTGTCGTCCAACTCGCGCATGATGGCAAACATCGAGCTACAATGGCAGATTCGGTGGGGTTAAAGCTCTTGCTGCGTGTGAATAATGACGTCTAGGTGAGTAAGTAATTATTAAAACAATGTCGTAGAGTACCTCAATTTTCGTACTTAATTCAAAATTACGTGCGATAATCCACAAAAACAAACAAATCTCTGAAACGTATATTCCCGGGTACTTGAATCCACAGACCGACAGTTTAAACCTCGCTGTATACACTTAGGTAGAAAATTGACGTGGTAAGGTCACTATACCAACACTTGGGGGACGATTAACCCTGAGGTCGATGCACACACTTCCTGTTCGATAGCTTGGTTGTAGTAGGCGATGACGTTCGGGTAGTGTGGTATCTTGTAGGTAGTCCAGGTACTTAGCGTCGGTGTAGTCAGTTCTTTAAGGGGATGGAATTTTCGTATATTTTAAAGTTAAGATATACAAGTATCTTTACCAGGTCCTTTCATATAGCTACTTCCTACTTAAGTGTTCCTACCTATTTATTCCTACTTATGTATTTCCACTTTTGGCTACTTAACTTAAATTAGCTTTCGTCCAATAATGAACCGCTGTCCCTGTGCTAACATTCAATAGCGAAATCACACCACTTTACCAAAGCCGCCCCTTGCGAGCTACAGCATACCACGGGCAATAGCGAGCATCCTGTCATCCAAGATATATCCAATCATCGGTTCTATAATTATTCTTCTTGGTTTGCATCTTGACACAACTGTATTGCCCGTATTGCGTCCGCTTCTCCCCACTGAGAGATGTAACTTTGCATTCCAATCTCATTAGCTTCCTTTAGGGCAAAGCTCACCTCTGTTCTGGAACAGCTCCGTTGAAAAATGGGGGTATCTGATTGGTCAGATGGTGGTCGCATCTCGGTTGGCTCAACTACCCTCGAAGAGGTCGGCTGAGTCAACAAATCCTCGGTTATTAATTATACAGGCACTTTCACGCAAAACTCACAGACATGGATAACACTGTTTTTGTTCACCTATATCACATTTCGTTTTAAATGTCGGTGTGTCTTCTCTAACATGGTTGGCCCTTCGATTAGGAGCCTCTAACCGAGGTGACTCAAACAGAGGTGAACTTTTCCCTTATCAATTTTGCCCAGACACCACATTGCACGTACTTACGTCTCGACGCTAAAATGAACAGATAGTGTCTCGATCTACTCAATGAGACTAGTGATCTAGCTGGATAATCCTGCATAAATCCCAATGATCGAGTTCGTACCATAGACGCTATCGTTATGTCCGCTTCTTTCCAAAAGAAGCGGACATAACGATAGCGTCTATTCATGCTTGATATTGTACAGCGTGGAGTCAAGCGAGCTCTGCCGTGTCAACAAACTCTCCGCACTCTGCATCCCCCATTTCGCACAAGTTAGAAAATTACGTTTTTTCCTCCACCAATTCTCGAATCAGTAAAACTCAAATAAGGTCTTTTGTTTGTTCTGAAAAAGAAAGTTTAGCATTTTAGTGAACTGGATACTGATTGGCGGATGGCTGTTTAATACAGTTGTTGTATTGGGGAATCTATAGCCAAACCCATGGATATTATTTTCGACCTAGGATCTTGTGGAGTCAATTGTCTTGTCAGGAAACAGACACTAAACATGCAGACGAATAGATTATTTAGACGCAATGTTCCTCCGCTTCAACATTCAATATTCTTACTACTTATTTTGCTACAATTATTTTGTGTGTGTGTGTTTGGTTTTGTTTAGCTATTTGTTCCCTTGGCTCGAATCAGTGGTGGTATTGTTGATCACTAGTCTATCCATCTCTCTGCTGGGCAACTTATAAACTTCCTTCCGAATTTCGTCCACTTGTTTTTGATACGACGATATTATTAGTAGTGTACGAGTCCTCGATCTTGCCCCTTCTTCCACATCTAAACATAACGCAGCGTTGATTCGTATAATTAAATTCAACGTCAACGCCACTTCAATTACATCGTGAAGTTCATCCGAATGCAAAGTCAAAGCACTTCCACAAACTAAATCATCGTTTGTGCTGATCCACACCGCGCGTTTATACCCCAGAACATATTCCTCAGTCCTGCGCGAGATCTCACCTTCCCATCCGCACATGTAGTTGGAGGTAATTCCATATCTTTCAGATAATTATCGCTTGGGGCAGAGCGATTTATAATTCTGTAGGGATAGAATGTCTGCAGAAAAGCTGTAATCCTAGGGTGGCTTCGGAATTTGGGTGTGATTGGTATTCCTTAAACGCCGGTTTCTGCCCCCTTTGTGCCCTATGATGCTCAAAAGTAGGCAGGATTGACCAGGTCCGTTTGTGACGTCGCTCACTTATATCGTAGACATGTCTCTTGTCCTCATCCAGGGGTGTATACGCGTATAGTTGATAGGGGTCACCAATATCAATTCACATGTTTTGCCACCTCATCGTTAATGATGAGATGAAATTTTAGAGCGTGATAGTCTCGTCTGCTCAGTTGTGATAATGTTGTCAATATAACCCTGTCTTTGCTCCACACCAGGTTCAAATTTCGTCTCATAATAGCCTTACTATGTCGATTCCATCCTGCACGTCACAAAAGTTCCCTTTCTGATTTATCAATTTCACTAATGAATCTCTTCTTATACTCCTCCAACTCCATCGTTTCACCCTTGGCTGTTCCAAGTCGTAATATCTTGTGCATCCACAATCTTCAGCGACATCAGCTTCAACGACATCAGCTTCTTTGGATTTTCATCGATGGCTACATTTGTGTCTGGCACGACGGCCACATACTTATCAGGATAAGTCTCCAAAAACGCTGTAACTAACGAGGCGATATTGGTTGTTTTCCCACACCCGAACGGTCCACGCGCCAAAATAACTCCTCGCTTTGTAAGTCCATCCGTAACCACTTGGCACTGTTTCTTATCAAGGGTTCGAGCATAGTGTCTATAAGTTCTGCCTCCCAACGTCTTAGTCACATCGGCGACCACTCGATCTTCAGTTACCGGATCTCGTGATATGATTTTCTGCATTAGTGCTGGCAGTGGATTCATATTTGTCAATTCCACAACCGTAACAAATCGTCGAATATACTCCGGATGTTGGGCTTGGACTCCCAAAATAAATTAAAAAATCCACGCACTGACGAATATCACCAACATAAGCATTGTCTAAATCACATGTTGCCTGCCACCCTCATAAGTATTCCAAACCCCATTTTAACATACTCGTGTCTATCATAGGAGCATAACTCCCCTACGTCCCATGTTCGTATAGAGCCAGAGGTATTCCCAGTAAGCAGCAACTTGCCACATGATTGAATGTATAGGAGACTGCCAATCAGTGGTAACACATGATCTATGACAACACGAACGGATTCATACGGGCACTATGCAATGCAATGTCCCACTCCATAGCTCACGACCTTCAGTTGTACCATCTGGTTTGTGCTCTCTGCTGCTGCCAAATATTCTTCAGAAGTGCTGCACCACGCATCACTATGTGCTGCCAATGTCATTGCCAACCAATAGTCGGTGTTTGAATCAAACAGAGCTAAAATTCCTGGTCTAGCAAATATTTCCAATGCTGGCAACTGCCTTTGTACGTCAGTTGTGAGTTGTTGGTATCCACTAGCAGACAACATAGTTTGTCTCTGCACGGCTCATATGGTCTTCCCCAACAATCGCGTAGAAAGTCAGCTAGCGAGGAGCGGTTTCGTCTCACTAACGTAGTAGCGATCATCATTAGCCTTATTTATCTTAATGTTACACGACCAGGTCGCTCCCCCTGCCGTAGTTGTACGAATTGCTTCATCATATCCCGATCGTAGCTTCTGGTATTTCTGTTAGAACAGCCATCCCACTCTTGTTGCCTTCGTAAGAATGCGCCATACACATCGTGCTAAGTTGAACCCTTATCCACACGACACTTCCATACAAGATTCCGAATGTTCGGTGTCAAGCCACCTTTCTCTCAAATAGGAAATCGTTGCATGTCTAATGAACGTGACCGCTGATCACTCTCTGCTTCGTCTGTATTGCCCAAATGTGTAACAAATCCACAAGAACCCTTTCTGGGTCCTGTAACTCACAGTCCGGGTCGTCATTAGTATCGATTTGCTCTTATCTTCTTTCGGTGCATGGTTTTCATAATCATATTTATCCTCCTCAAGCACCTCTATAAATTCCTGTGACATCCAGGCACTACCGAATCGTGAACAGTTGTCTGCTGTAGGCTCGTTTTCTTCATCTGTGTCCCCATCATTACTTATCATGCCTGTAGCACCTGCTGCATCATCCGCTTGTCCCTGTTCTTGGTCTGACACTTCTACATTCATTCCTTGATCTGGCGCTTCAGCATTCGTTACCGCGTGAGCTGACTCTTTCTCGCCTTCTTTCATCATCAGATCTACTACTTCATCATCCGCATCCTCTTCCCATTCCGCACCACTAGTTTCTCCTTCGTTGGTCTTCTTTTCCTCGTCGACCCATCCATCGGGGGGGGGGGGGGGACGCAAATCCTAGATTTCTTCTACGTTAATCGGTAATCCACAGGTTGATTCACTTTCTTCTTGCGGTTTAACATTTCGAACTTGTGTTGCTAGCGCCACCTATCTAGTGTTTATATTTCGCCAAGGTAGTCCAGTATCCTTAGACATTTGACGCCACACTACAAACTTGGTTTTTTCTTGTGCTATTGCTTGCCGCATATTACATTCTTGTTCCTTTCCCCAATACGTTGTAGCTCGTTTGTATCGTCTTCGCTCCAAACGTAGCCACTTCATTCGTCGTTCAACCGCTACTTTATACAGTGATAGTGTTGGCCATTTGTGTTTTTTCTGTCGCGCTAGATCCTTGCTGATGAGTCCGTAATCTTTATCTCCCGTCTTCATAAAAGCTATCAACACTTCGTCTTCTTCTTTAATCCACCGTGAAAGTGCATGGCACCTGTCATCACGTCCATCCGCTATAGGCTCATCATCTTTCCTTGCGCTTACCACCCCATGGTGCAGTCTGGATTCAATCGCTCTTGCGGTTCGCCTTCCCTGATGTTCTGGAACCTTGTTGTATTCTTCTAACCATTTTCGTCTGTTTGTGATACGTCGGCGTTTGATGCTTTTCACCCACTTTAGCTCCGCTTTTTCCCAAGAATCAGACTTTCGCTTAGCAATCCACTTTTGCCGGCATCCCGCTTCTGTTCTCAACGGCCATGGTTTGCCATTGCATATGTCGCTTAATTGTCGACATAGTTCAGCCTTGGGTACACTTCGATTCTTCGGTAAGTCCACTAGCGCTCTAATTACCGTTATTTGTTCTTCGGTCCATGGATTCGCCTTTTTCGTGGCTTTCTCAGGCTTCCTTATCTTGTCAATGGGCATTTCAACTCCTTCCGTCATCTTCTATCTCTTCTTTCACTTCTTCGGCCACTTCCGCCGCTTCCATCAATAATCCCTGGAAGGATTCTGCATCACCTGCAGCCTGAGCTGCTTCCTCTTCGCATTTTGTTGATTTTGTTGTCTCCATCGTAGTGTCGAATAGGTTGCCCATAAAACCTATGCTAATTAGTTCTTAGCACAACAGCCATCCACAACATTAAAAAAGTCTTTTAAAAAAAAAGACCTGATCGACGCTTGGTGGCTTTTGGAACAAAGTTAGTCCGCCGTGCAGCAGCTGTAGATGTGTCGGAAGAAGTACGTAAAGACCAAAACACGAAGCAAACGTTAGAAGAAGTATTGGGATACAAATAAGGATAGGGATAGTATATATAGAAAGTATCGTAGGCGAAGACGTTCGTTGGACGCGTTGACATGAAGGCACAAGGTGTCGGTCTGCTTTTATAATACTGTATTATTACGAACATTACATTTGAGAACATAATCAATGGATACCCTTGAAAAGTTAATTATAAGAAAGAATACATATTTTTACCAGGCATCGGAAGTGAGAGTACATACTGTATAACTGTTACAAATCACAGTACGTTGTCATGGCTTCCACAAAGCAAACAAATCTCTCCTGCAGGTAGGAACAAAGATGGTATAATAGTGCCTGACACCCAAGGCACGTTAACTTTTTTACAATACTTAACACAATGTTCGCGAAAGGTTATAAGTAGTGATACAAAAAATAATTTGAATAGCGACATCTTATGCCACTTGTTTGCGTCGTGGTTGTACCCAACATCGGTTTATCATGCGCCTGCGGGGTGAATTATGTCTATACATTTCGCACCTTTGCATAAACCATCGCCTCATTTTCATAAGACTGGAATGCAGAACTGAGCTCATTCTGTAGTTTTTTCAGCTTTATATATATATGCGTGTTACGGCTCGTCCGCAGCATCTTCACCAACCAAAAATGTAGCTTTGGATCATTTTGCTATTGCAAGGCAAGCATTTTCATTGGTGCCGCCCACCCAAGGTTTGCATTAAAGCATCCCCACCAGTGTGCCAAATCCGTGCCATATGCTAATCTGGCACGATTTAGGCATTTTTGATTCTAAGATAAACTGACAATTTGGGGCCTTCTTTAATTTCTGTACAGTGTTGTATCTTTTCACCTATTTATAATCTGTTGCAAAAAATATATTAGGGGTTTCAGACATATGATTTTTTCACTGTTATCTCAACCAGAAATTAGTCGAAAATCAGGCAAGAAATCGACCCCGAGAGACCGATTTTTGGGCTAGAATTTCTGAGCGACTGGATTTTCATAAACCTGTAAAAAAACATTCAAGCGTTTTTTAGAGAGGTAAATTGGATATCATAGTGGCTGTAGGTATTGTATTTTATGTGATGGAAAACGTACTTAAAGAGTATATGCAAATACACAGGGGACAGTAAGATAAATTACTGTTTTTTAACATCCATGAAATTTAGAGCACTGAAGTGGAAATTAGCTCGATCTTTTGACCAATTTCTGCTTGAAAAATTGGATGTCTGAAGCCCCCCACTGGGTAAAATTCCAACTAACCAGGATTTTTATAGCCGTATATCTATCGCTAATGGGTTAAATGCATCATAAATATTAGCTCTTCTGTTCGTCTCGCAGAAGTACGAAATGCAATTTGGGGCCGCTTTTTATGGTTTTTTGTATCACCTTTACCACACCTACCCCTTTTTAATATCAACAAAAAATTGCAGGATGTCCCAAATTGGCAGTTACCTTACACCAACAGTGCTATACTCGTACCAAATTTGACATTTGTGGCGAAATCCCGCCAAATATAGCGGGAGATAACATACATGCGACATGGTGCCGGTGGGACATTTAGAACGTACGAACGCATGCGTTCCGAACAGGCAAACAATGACACCGCTCAATTTCATTAGAGGTAGCATTTTCCGTTATACTATTTTTTACTTCTCAGAATGACCTCAAAGACGAAGGGCTCGCGACTAGGAACTCGTTTTTTAAATGGCGTGCCACAATTCGCAGTTTTGAGATTCTGATAATCACTCTGTTTTACATTGATATAACTCCAACTGTTGTGAAAATGGCCGCTTAACCCGAGTCAAATTCAAGCTAAATGTAGGATAGCTATAGCATACTGGTGGGGATGTTTTTATAGGCACTTGATTTCATAAACATACAGACAACTCCCTCAAAGGGAGTAAAACAGATAAATCTACTGTAATAGCCTATATAATGGTACTTTTAGAAGCGATGTCACCCTTAAAGTATTGTTCGTTTGACTTGATTGCCTTTATTAACCTTGTATTAATATTGCGTCGAGTGATGATCACTACCATCAGTCCTCCGCTTTCTGGTGAATATCGACTTCCACGTAGCTGTCTTCCTTATGCTTCGCTTCAATTCGACGCGAAAGAGAAGCGTTTGGGTGGAGGCGCTTGATGGCACGGACTACGAGGTCGCTGCAGATACCGTTAGAACGATGTTACAGCTTGCTTGGAATCGCAAGCATTGGTTTGCATTAATGTACTTGTCGCCATCTCTACGTCTACGGGAGCTCCTATCGGTGTAGCTGACGCCTGTACCATTTTCTGCGAGTTTGTAAGTACAGCAGAAGGTAAAGCGACAACATTTTCTTGCTTGGTCTCACCTCCACCTAAACTAGTTTTGCTATCGTTCAGTCGCATGGGATTCAGCGATGTTGTGGTGAACCAAACTACAAATATGTGGATATGAGTGGTCCTCGTCTCAACGCTGGTTGGTGTTCGCGAGGTCACTCGTCACGGATGGGCAGGAAGAGACAGTGGATATGTTGGACATGTCGACGCAACGTTGAATGGTATGATCGATAGCGGCCCAAGTGGAAATGTAAAGAAAAGTATGGAAGTCGCAGTTGCTATGCCTTTCCATGGGTGTATCGTCACATTTTTACGACTCCGTCCGAGGTCAACGGTTACGGGAACCGATGGACGAAAAGGAGGCGAGAACCAGCCTGACTCGGACCGACCTCGCAAGAAATATGTCCATTGCGGGTCAAACAGGAATAATGACGCGATTGTTGGAAAAGAATCACATGTGATAAGTGTGACCGGAAGGGTCATCCTACTGATGATTGTTTTTTTACATGTGGCGAAATTCATGATGCGGGTTCGTGCCCGATTGAGGGGTTTTTCAACCAGATGCGCAAGTGGTACGTGTCGACCAAACATGCTGGCATGCTTCCACCTGACATAGGGAAGATGTTAAACTAGACCGCTCGCCAGGTTGGAATCTAATTCGAGCCGAGCGATCTAAGTTCAGTATTTATGCGAACAAAAATCGGTCCGTATGATTGCAATGGAGCCGGCCAGCTCCGAATCTGGAGAAGAGAGCGCTCAGTAAAGCATAGTAGGTTATACTGGAGTGAATCGGTTGAGTCATACGGCCGCCTTTAGATGTTCGGATACTAGACCGGGTTGATTCAAGAGTCGGATCGGTCGAGATACGTTCACGAATTTTCATTACAGCTGGACCAACTCATGGGATGTGGCTAGGTTGTGTTTTGAGTGATACGGTGGCTGAATATCGGTGATCGAGCATTTAGACTGGCTAATGGACGTGATGGATCTATTAAACCTGCTGGTCCAGACCCAAGACACTGCAGTCAATTGAAACACTAGAGCGAGTGAAATGGGATCAGGTTTTACAGTGTGGTTTATCTGGGGATGTCTTGAATTGGGCCGAAGTCGGTTTCAGACGTCGGTTCAAAGCCGACCCAAATTCGGCTCCATGTCAACCTCAAGAGGCCGACCTCAAGTAGCTAACATCGACCCTAAGTAGGCGCCAGAAGTCGGTTTTAAGTCGGCCTGAGATCCCGAACCAAGCCGACCCCAAGTCAGCTCCTAGCCGACCTAAAGAAGCAAACCCAATCCAGCTCCAGGTTGGCTCCAAGATAGGACGATCAAGATCGGGATATTAGGTATGTCACATAGGTTGGTGTAGGGTACATTGGGTATTAGATATAATATATTAAAAAACAGGATTGGATTCACACCCGCCACGTGTCGGCGGTCATTGAAAGCACAGGGTTAACAAGGCCCCCTGTAGCTCAACTTGTTCCCCGTTGAGACGCGCATAGACGCATTTTGGCTCACCAGAAGTCGACGGAATTGTATTAGACTATTCTGTTCTCAACCCTCCCGTCCACGTATTTGGAACACGTTTGTTAATAGGTAAAAGTTGTGGAGATAAATTAGTGATTTTACAGTGGAAGATCGTGGTTTACGTGGTTATTGGTTATCTCTCGTTATTGGCTGGTCCCTTCGGTTGAAGTATCCCGACCCAGCTTATACTGTACGCTTACACGGTGCCACCCCTAATCCATCTTCCGTTAAAGATTTCCACCGGAGAACGCCCCTATCTCCAAGAAGTTGCATCCCTGACCTGATCGGGAAGACCTATTTTATCACGAGTCAACCTGAGTGAGTGAAACCTCCGTGAACCAACGGGTTCACAAGGTGAGATGAAGTTAAAATTGGATTCGGTCGTACATGATAACCGGTCGGAAGACTTGGATGATCCTGCCAGTCATTTTAGTGATGACTTGTCCAATCCGGAAGTCGACCAGAATATGCGGAGTCCCCTCCGACAATTGATCATCGGGCCAGTGGGAATTCGAGATTCACCAAGAGCATCTGTCTTGGAATGGAAAATCGGCTCCACCATAATGTTCTCGTGCTGGTGACTCTGGATATCACCGTGTTTCTCTTGAAGATGAAATAGATTTAAAGGTCAACGTGGAGGAAACGTTTTCGAGTGTATTGGAGGAAGGATTTTCGCCATCGATACTGTCCAAGTCGAAAGGAAGCGATGGCTGACCTGGTTCGGCGGAGTTGCAGGTCGACATTAAAGATAAATCTACTCCTCACAAAGCTCCGACCGGAGACGACATGGATTATAGTAAAACCAACTATAACCGCTTGTTTGCATCAATGAACCGGGGGTGATGACGACTTCTTTGTTCTGACCGAGCAGGTCTCTGATCAAATCAAGTTGGATACCGGAGGTGGTTGGCCTAGTTGCTCGGCCTTCCAACTTCCCGAGGATCTTGGGATAAATAATTTTCATGACCTGATTTTTCTTCAGGAAATTATGGAATTCACCAGGGTAAAAGGTTCGTTCAGCATTTTTGACCGTGGTCGTCCCAATAGATTCGTCTTTTCTTCTCATCATCTTCAAACATCTTCAGTTTGGATTTAATATATTTCTTAGGTGGATCATGTTTATCCACCCCCATCTTTTTTTGTCTTTTCCAATCTTCTTCTTATGCATAAAAT
The DNA here is from genome assembly GCA_001887855.2 of Sclerospora graminicola. Lineage (NCBI taxonomy): Eukaryota > Oomycota > Peronosporomycetes > Peronosporales > Peronosporaceae > Sclerospora > Sclerospora graminicola. The sequence goes on along the minus strand of MIQA02001226.1, from coordinate 46,504 downwards.
CGAGGTAGGTACCTCGATTATCCCCGAACCAATAAGAAAATATATCGGTAGCCCGATCGGTCGACGTAATGATCCGGTCGACCTATCGACAGCAGAAAGTATGGCAAACTCGTGGTGAACGATGTGTTTCGCCTTTTTGAAAAGGATCAGCACATTGATCTATATTAGAATTTCTAATATTGCTGATCAGTCATTAATTTTTCATGAAGATATGATCTTAGGGATGTGGTTTCCTGAAGGAAAAGTGCCCCGACAAATGGGATGCGTCTCGGTTGGATCGCGAAGATATACTGAATGGCAGAACTTGGCATAGCAGGTCACTACCGATCGATCAGTAACGAGGAGCCGGTAGACAAAGATATCTCACTTTTGGTAAAAAAGCCAAAATATACCACTCCCACTTAGTTACTGATCAGGGACATCTGCGAGGACGACTAGTGAAACGGCGTCGAAAAACGTCCGCAGATCTTGAATGTTACCATGGTTGGACCACCACGAATGACGACCGACTTGAAGGATGATGACAGTGATGATCTTTCCAAGTTCAATCTCGTCGCCTATGGGGACACCGGAAAGGTCGATCCGGTAGAGGAAACAATCAAAAGAAATCTATAGTGGTTTTTGAGAACGAAGTGAAATTAACAGAAAACGGACGACTTGCCTAGGTTATCATGCTGGACTAAAAACTTAAATCGGGTGGATGACCAAGTGTGTATACATGAAGGTAGTGATCAGTTCATAGATGAGATTAAAAAAAACAGTCCTGCCAGAACTGTCACCTTGTATGCCAGAAGTCACCATGGATGGTCTACAACCCAGAAGTCAACATCCCCGAGCAGATTGATCAACTCAAACGTATCATCTAGAAAAGGCGACATTTACTAATCGGGAAGAAAAATGCCCTTTCCCCTGCCGCCTACGGATTCGTTCGTCACATTGATGTGGGGGGGGGGGCGCTAAAACGATTGCCCAATGTTGCCGTAAAGTCACAATATCGGATAAGGTATCCGGACCTGATCAAGGGCGTCTTAGGTACGAAGATTATCCGCCCTTCACCATCACAGTGGGCGTCACCGATCGTGATTTTGGATAAAAAAGAATGGGGTTGATATCCGGCTATAGGATGGTCAATATGTTTACAAAGCTGATAGTCTGTCTATTCAATGCCTTTGATCAACAATTTACTTGAAATTTTGGATAAACCTTTATGGTTATGTTCGTTAGATATAGCTAAGCTTGGAGCACTCAGTAACCTCCCTTTTCCCAGATCACTAAAGGCCATGGAATCTTTTCTTGGCAGCCTGGACTACTATAGTCGGTTCATTGAAGATTTTTCAGTGTTTTCCGCTATATTGTACGAAATGAAAGAGGTGGACTACCATAGGTTACGAGAGCGCGATCGGTTGGAAACGTTACCGACCAAAGCAAAACACGAAGCTGGGTCGGAGAAGTCGACTTCTCAGTTGACCAGACTCCATCCGGATGTTAAAATCACATGGAGCGCGCTATGGTTTGTATTTGGTATTTTTAAAGCGAAGATGGTTTTGACTACGGTTCTAAAACATATCGACCTGGGGAAAATCCCGGTGTTGAATTTGTACACGAGCAAATGGACGGTATCAGCTACCCTAGGTCAAGACCATGATGGAGTATACGCTCAGAAGTTGGACGTCGAAGCCGAGTGAGGTTAACTATAGCATGATAGATAAAAGTATCAGCATTGTTACGTATATTGGATGTTTTTTATACCATGCTAGTGACCAGACCAATTAAGATACTCTCTAGTCGTTCGGATTCAATGGAAGATAGGGGCGATGGTCAGCGTTGTTGTCGCAGTGGTTCTGAGAAATCGTCAAATGTACTTGGGGTGAAGAAGAAAAGCATAACTCCCCGATCAGAAGTCGACGAAGCCTTGATCGAGGTAGACCCACGGAAGCAACCTAGGGTGTTGATCACGATTCTTCCACCCGTCGTAGGCACGAATGAAGACCTGGTCGTCATAAGTTTCGATGGATCGGCAAGTGTTAAGAAAGGTGTTGGAGCATATAGTGGTCTTTTTTGGAAGTTACTTGAATGGTCTATCATATCCGCTGCTTCGGATTATGCTAGGCATCACGGTCATCGAAGCTTAGTACCGTGGTCTACTTCTTGGGTTGGATCTCCTTAGCGTACAAAGAATGGGAGGAGTAATCATTTGTGGAGATTCAAATCTTGTGATCCGACAAATCACCGGAGAAACGACTGTAAGGCGCTCCGTCTGACTTTGCTAAGCGACCGGGTCATGAAGATCCTACGAGAGTGGCCGATACATGATCTCTTGCATGTGAAACGGGATTTGAATCGAAGTGCAGATCATTAGGCAACAATGACCATGCGTGGTCAGATCAGATCGACGATTACCGATAATGCGATATTGGATGGATTAGTTGAGATCAATAGGTTAGCCGAGCTGATCCGGCCAGAAGAAATACCAGCACAAGAGATGATAATGACCCGATCGTGAACTAGATCGACACCCCATAGGCCGACTTCAGGAGTAAGTTTAAATGAAGGAATAGTACAACAGTTTCAAAAGGATCCTTCAATCTCAGGATGAAGAAGAATGGACCGTGGATTTGAAAGTCTTTCTAAGTGGTGATCTATAAAAGTTGAGTTAAAATGAAGCGAAAAAACTGCATTAAAGTCGCTCCGATCTATGAAGTGGATGAATATGGTTTTCTTTCTACTGTTGCTACACCGACCGAGCAGATGTAGTAGATATTGATTGATAGGCGAAGTTGGTTGCCCATAAAACCCTGCAAGCCGATATTTTACACTATTATCATGTCGGTTGGAAGGTATTGATCAAGGTATCGGTCGGACATACCATAAGATCCACAAACATTTTCACTGGAGAGACTTGTACCGGAGCGTACAAAAGTTCATCGTAACCTTTATGGAGTGCGAAAACGGGAAAGGTATGCTGATCTTACGAGGCCGACCAACTGGGAATATTCAGGCGACTAAACCCTTTAAGGTGATAGCGTTGGATCATATCCCCTCCTGACCGAATTCATTTAAAGGCAACACTGAACTGCTGACCTATTCACAGGTTTGGTTATCGCCAAGGCTGGGTCTTCTCGAACAGCTCAACAAGTAGCCGAAAATACGCTGAATGTGTTTTCAGGCGATTTTGTGCAAGTGAGGAAATCTGGCATGATCACGAACCGGGTTTTATGGTGGAAGGCTTACGATAGTTTATGCAGATGCTTGGTCAGAGACACAGCTTGACGATGGATTACAGACCACAAGCGAACGGAAAGGCCGAGCGGATGGTGCAGGCGCTAGCAAGAGTGATTAAAATGTATGTCGCCAATCCGTCTCAGCAGGAATGGCACGAATATGCGCAAAGACTGGTGTTCGCGTTGAACTCTTCATTCGACCGGGTTAGAGGTGACACTCCCTTTTTTGTGGTGTAGTCGCTCTCGGAATTCTTTCCGAGGTTCGAACACCCATGGGGAGCCCTGATGACTGACTGTCGGTGGGACTTCCAGTGGGTTTCTTTCAACCTACCCCGGGCAAACCAATGGCAACAAGAGAAGACCTTGTTATCCCTTTGCTGTGAGCCAATAGCGACTTGCGTGTTTGAAAGAGAAACGCAGACTGATTTAATCCCTAAATCCAATATAAAACTATGGTGTACCTTACCCAAAAAAGAGCGGCCAACCTGGATGGTTACTCATGTAGACCTGGACGGCACTTCACACTACCCGGGTGACCCGACCATCATATCCAATATCTGACCCTTGGCCATGACGATGTCTTACGTGGCTACACAAGGATATGACCTCCCAAGAGCCTTGCATAAGTCCTTTGACTGTCTGCGACCACCATCGGCAACCTTATAACAAAACTCGATCCGGCCGATTGATTCCGAGCAACATGGCCGATCTGACCCAACGCACCTGGACTACTTCTTATTTGCCGCTGTTCCGCATCCATGTACTAGCCTGGCGTCACTGAGCTTTCCCATACACCTTTCACAGCCATCGTCCCGATGGGTATTAGGGGCTAGCTAGCTCGAGGTAGTCATGCTGGCCAGAAATTTAAGCCAATCAAAAGTAACTCAGGCCAGGCTTACTTCACATCCGGCAGTTGATTCATCCCGGAACCACTTCATCACAGACGCATCTGAGCCGCACAAAGGTTGAGGCACAATATCGTCTGAATAGTTCTTAACACTTCATCCCACGCACATGCCCCTGCTCGGTGAGTCTTTCTTCCACCTTTTCTGATGACCTATTCGAGCTAGTTCACATGCCAGCCTCGAGGTCTCATCTGCCTGTCCACTAAACATCTCTTGATACATCACCAGTCCTACTTGTCAGTCCTGATAATACCTGTCGAGTCATCCAGGTCAACGATGATTCGTCATCCGAGATTACGAACGTGTCATCTTCCTCAGATGTACCCGACCTGATACTATCCCCGGCTGATATCGACACTGCTCCACCTTTTCTTACGCGTCTACACGGATCGGAACGATCTGTCACAATCCGTATCTTCCCTCCAAGCTGATCTTCTATTCAGCCAAGATAACTACAGGATCCTGGAGCAGCGCTGCTTATTCCTTCGTCTGATGCTAGATCATGTCAGACCTCGACTTTCGTACTAGAGGAATGATTGTCAGGAAGCAGAGTAGCTTGCTTTTGGGCTGTCATAAGCCGGTTCACAGACGTACTTCATCAAGTTGCCACGCGGTCTGATTCCTCCGAAGTAGCGGAACTAAAAGCTCGAGTAGATGCCATGACCGCCCTGGTGGTTGGGTTAGAACAGATCCAGTAGGCCTGATTTAGGCCTTGGACCTAACATATCGCGGGGCAGACGAAGCCGCAGTCCAGAATTCGCTTTCGAAACCTGGTGGCCTTCCAGATCAAATAAATAGCCTTGAGACCCAAGGCTCAAGCTTAACGCAAGTAATTGATCATTTTCGTATGCTGGTGGATGTCGTCGAAACTTTTCGGACCGCTAACCAGGAGTTAGTCCTCAATTCTAAACTTCAACGTAGATGCCCATTCGTTTTCCGTATTGTTATTCCCTTACTTATGGTTCGCACCGGCCGTGTTGGTTTGTCGAAGTCCGGCAACTGGCGCAACTGAAAGATCTGTCTGCTAAAGCGTCACGAAAATCCCAAGAACTATCATATCTCCATGGTAGATGCCCCGTAAGCGAGTCGATATAGAGATCAGCTGCGAGAGTCTCACTTTCAGGCCCTTTATCACATAATATTTCCATTCCAACAACAGCTCCAGGAGGCATCCTCTGAGCAGCACAGACTGCGGGTCAAGCTTAGACAAGTTTAATTGTGGCTTGACGAGGTCTGCGACGATATGGCCCAAACCGACCATGCCATTGCCGCCGTGCGGGTAAAGGAAGACCGGTTCAAATCTATTATCTATGAACTTCAAGATCAACTCGAAGAGGCCCCAATTTGGATTGCTCCAGTGACACAGGCGCCTCCGTGCTTGTGGAAGGCAGTCTTGGACATCTTCCCCTTAGATCTCGTCCGAAGCCCCCGAACCATCTTTGGCAACTCAACCTGATTCAACAGAACAATCCACTTCTTCTCGTCCAGTAACTGAGCCCTCGCCGTACGTCGTCTCGCCCAGCATTGACGTTACTGCAGCAAGGGCCACGCCTGGAAAGACCCCAAACCGCAGCAAGCCTTAACAACTTCCTGCCGGGGAGAGAAGAAACCGATTACAAGTCCGATCAGCTCCAACCTATCATCGTATAGTCCCAAAAAGCGGAAACGAGGAAAACATTTCCTCATGTCCGTTGACCATCTCCGGCGCTTATGCGGGTTAGCGGAGTCTGATAACGATTCAGACTCGACTAACACCCAAGAAGGCTACTGCGATCCCTCATGTCGCCATTTCGCTACACTCTGACCCGCCATCTAGCCCCAAATCTGATCCGCCGTCTAGCTACGGCAGGTGATCCCTTCAGTGATCTCGAAAATGACGACGAAGAGGACGAAGATTATCTCAGCCAGCAAGTGTGTGCCGCTCTGTCTCGATCCCGTGCAGCTACCAAGCGATCCATATTGAACACTGACAACAGAGCCAACACCCATCCGGCCCCGGAACAAGTAATCGATTTACAGACTTCCTCACTGACAAATCTCCACCCAGCCTTCTCTTCCTCCTCTAAAATTCCGGTCACTCAACTACCGGGAACACAACTGAACCCAAGCAGGCTGAAAATGCCGGAAACTGGAGAGGAAGGCCGAAAATGAGAACGAGGAGGAAGAGGAGGAAGAGAAAGAATAAATGGAAAAGGAAATTGAAGAGGAAATTCTCGACCAGTGGTTGCCTCTTGACCCCAGGGACCTTGAAAAACCATCTGTGAGGACGGGGCTGTCGGATCCCCGACCAATTTTTCAACCAGGTCGACCAGGTCGGTCAATAGCCGGGCCCAAGTTCCAGTGGTGTGGTTCCACTCTAGATCATCCTCTCCCCGCAACTGATGCTGTGGCTACCTCAGGGTCGCCTCGTAAGTGGGGTGAACCTGTCGGAAATCCAGTCTTGGTCGGTCGAGCAGTTAGCGAATATGGGATATAAGCCGTGTAGATGTCACCAGCGCCAGACTCCCTCGCTCTCTGTCTAGTCCTGCCTCTGGATATTTCCACCTTCACTTAAGGTACCTCCTAGAACGCATTTGCGCCCCAACCGGATACAGGAAAGTGCAATTGAAGGTTTAATGAAGTCGAAACCTTGGGAAGTGTTAGCCACCGATATGCCACATACTGCCTGTTGCGGCTACAAGCAACAATAATGACACGGCCGGGTTCAGCACATGTCGGTGCATGTGTAGTGTTGGCAATAGTTGGTGGATATGACGCGTCTTTGAATTGGCGTAACGTCAAAACAAGAGCAAAAGGCAAATAAAAAAGTGGACGGGCAACGCGATACATGACACGCCGCTCTAGGCTAATCATATCGCATATATGAGACGCAGATTCGTGAAGACCGAGCAAATTTGTAATAAATCGGCAAGCAGTTTTTCAGGGAACGTATATTTTGTTTAAATTGATGCATGTCTCTGACGGCTTTGTACCGAGTAGTTTTCTGACGAGTTCAACGCTTCTTATAGGCTCGTACCTAGTGGCGGAGTCAATTTCCAAATCGAAGGCCGTAGTCTTTGAAATCCGAAGCCGCACCTACCCAGCCGACCGGGCATTTCGGTGAACTTCGTCAATGTCCAGATTGGACGGATTAGCAAATTGCGATCGACCTGATGTTCACGCCTGAATCGTGATGGACGACTTGACCAATGTCTTCATTTTTCTCATTTGGTTAACCTTTGGTTCAGGGAAGAGGACACCCACGAGTAGATTCTCGATTCCGATAAGCTTGCTGATTAGATCGGAGAAAGTACTTGAGGGTGGACCCCAAGAAAACTCTTCACCGAGGGTCGAGCTTAGTTTAAGTATCCAAACTAAGCTGATCGAGTTACCTCGATCAAGGTAAGCCAATGCGAAAGCATACCAAACAAAACACAAACGAACGTAAACTAAACGGAACGATCTTCTACAGAAAAGTCAAAGTTATCTCCAAAATCATTCAAATATACAGACCCTCCCAACGCTTAAGGGGTGATGATCTCGTCGTGGGGGGGAGCGAAATGCACCTATGAGCGTGTTTGATGAGCCGGTGAAGCATACATAGCACTTCGTTCCCAATGACCACCGACATGTGGTGCTACAATTTCTTTGTCTAAGGGGTAAATATAAACCTGAAATTCAAAAATAGAACCTAACAATACAGTGCAAAAATGTAGGCCACACCACATTATATAGCCTACCTGAAAATTCATCTCCTATGATTGTGCCACATGATTGGTTTGGTTTTTTTCTCCGTTAGACTTGCTCGGATAACATGATCTTTTTTGATGCAACAATGAATTATTTTGGTCTAGCTGACCCTTCTTATCTGATACTTGCAGATCAGGTCTGATACCAGAACTCAGATCTGACCACACCAAACCCATTTTTGGACTATACTTTGGCATAATCTGATTTTCATCTACTTAAGCTGCTTCCTTATGCCATTGTCCAAGTGCTGGCACGTTGTACTGTACCGAAAAGAGAGTGAAGGGTATGTAATTCTGATCGTTCAGAAATGACGTCCCGGACACTGTCCATGTACCCACCTGCATCACACGTTAATAAATAGTATTTCTAGTGAGCATGCGCGCTGTACTACATGTATTGGTGTCTAAGGGCCGTGCATCGTGTAATTATCGATTTCCATTGGGTCGTGCCGAAGGCTTCGGGCGAGGACTCGCAGCATACGCACAACCTACTATTATACTGATATCTCTATTATGTATATTACTTCATATCTGCCTTTGTCTTCTGACGCTTTTGTGTAGCTTATCTTTTGACGATAAGTTGGACTTTTGTTATCAGCATCACCTACAGGAGTGTCCCCGCGTTTACCTCGCATTTCGGTGACAGCACAGCGAATTTTGTGGTTTTGGAACTCTTTGACCAACAAGTACCACCTATGACCGGTGAATAATAATTATTGACAAAGCTTCTGAAGTGAGGGTTGATGTAATTGGATTCTATTACATTTTAGTCAGCGACAACTAAGGTGAGATATCGTTGTCTATCATTAAATTTCTGAAAGCGTAAATTGGATTATAAATTCTTAATATCAATCAAAAATTGGATTTGGTACGCATTATCAAATCCAAGACGAGATCTTGCTTCCTTGTCTCGGTAGAAATGCGGAGTTAGCTTTTTGTAGCATACACACTTTAGGCGAAAACATCTGATTGGACAAGTGTCGCAGACTTGATGGTCATTAAATTTTTGGCGCGAGATTATTAAGACGCGATATTCTAGAAACTATTCGCGCCAAACGCGCCATTTCAATTTTTGCTCACTGAGAATGCCAGGAAACAACAATCAACCCGAAAAGGTTCAAGATCGCGATCTTGATCCAATGCATAGTAAAAACAAATTAAATATCTATATAGTATAGGTAGATCGATATGATCTACCCAAAAATCCGCCGATTGCATACTGAAAATGTTGAACGAAGAAGAAGAAGAGAACGTTCTACCTACTTCATGAGGGTGCATTTAAGATATCAAGCCATGAAGATATCCGCAGGTAAATCCGAGGGTCGATAGATCGCGCCGCATACTACTTGCAATCAACTCAATCTGACCAGGAGCCTTTTCAATCTGATCATGGGGGTCGGAATCACCCCTGATACCTGTGATCTGAACAATTATGTCGATCTGAATAAAAAATCAATCAAAGGAGGCTGCAAGATCATTTAGTGACGTTAAGGGGGGGCGATGCTCCCAAACACACGTTAACGCCTACGACTAGATTGCACCGATCACAACCGGTCGATCGGTAACCACTGGACAATGCACACGTTACCGAATCGTTCTGCGTATGAAAAGCGCTCGACGGACTTGTCTTTCGGAATCACGCTTATGGCGCTAGGAGAAAGAGCAGCAGTTTCAATCGGCCCTGCAAAAAGAGTTATAGCATGGGACGCAAATCGTTGCGAGGATGGGACCAGATCGGAAGCAGATTCAAAGGGTATGAAGGCCCAAGCAAGGTCTCAAACCCAATGAAAACGATATTTGCATCGATGATGGAACGTTTTCTACACGATCAGGAACAATACCAATCCGAAAAGTAACAATCAGATCGACGCTGATCACAAACAGACCAATCAGTCAACCGCTTCCTACTACAGGCATATGTCGAAATGAAAGTCCGGCCGAACTGCTCTTGAAGAGGTCCGACATGCCAATCGAGGCTTCGATCGGAGCACACTGGCAAAATACACACCAATCAGCGAAGTTAATGTGGAATTGGTCGGGGCACACAGTCAACATTATGATCCTGACGTCCGCGATCTGGGGGCTTCGCGTAGAGCAAATATGGTCCCTACCAGGCATATGACTTCGACTTAGGGGCGGTCACTTGAGTCAGAATGGTGGTGACTTCTGATTCGAAGATTTCCCTGGTAAAGACATGGATGACGATTAGGATAGATTGTGGTTTAAATTATTTATAGAACATGTCCCTATACAGGGAGGTGTAAGCCGTGCCAAGCTTGGTCTCGTTCATTACACGATTGAACCCGACTCTATTCGACTTTGGATTTCCGTTCACGGGTGGATTCGAACCTGCAATCTCCCGGTTTAGGGGTGAGGGCGTAGCCACTGCACCAACCGATGCTGCCAGGTCGTGGTTTAATCGGACAAAGTATGTGTTCCTGAGAGACCAGACCCTATAGAAAATATGTATGATGTTTGGTGGTCGATTAAAGGGTCCGACCAACAGCATTGCTCGAAAGAAACAGCCCGATCGTATAGCCGTTGAGTGAAATAGTTGATATGTTACAGGTTACAGAAGAGGAGGTAGTTTGAAACGGAAGAAAGAGTATACTAGCATTGAGTCGAGACCTGGGAAACTTCGTATTAAATGATGTCAACCCGTAAACGGTGACGATGGATCCAATAAGAACGATACGATTCGCGGGCTCAAACGACCATAATATAAATATGTATGATGGCTGGTGAAAAGGTTAAAGGTCCAACCAAGAACTGGATTCAATCGTTCCGCCAAGAGATCCAATTTAACTGGCTAGCTTGTGAAATGGATTTGAAGCGTAAGATAGCAATTTGAGAGTTGTGTCTCAAGGCAATTTACCACATGAACACGAAGGCGGGAGAGATACAGATCGAGTATTTACATCGGTTGAAATGCGGTGGTTTGATGTCTAACAGGCTGATCAAGAGCGATTAAGAGTTAGGAGCTGCTCGTGAACACGTTCAACATTTTATTGGTACTTTGGATGATCGTGATCTGATCGATCGGCTCACTATGCTCCGATTAAAGAACCGGGATTAGATGGAACAGACAGTACGAGCACTACCGCTAGCAAAGAGCAGCCCTAAAGCTGCACCGGAATTGAGCTGCTACAGATTGAAGCCGAATCCAAATCCATTCGGTGGGAAACTGATAAGAGCCTCGCAGCCGACTCAACAAGTACTGATTCGGAAGAAGAAAATGACCAAACTAGCTTGGAATCCAACGAGGGACAATATCGTTATATTTTCTCATCAAAACTTATTTCCGATCAAGATCGGCACGCCCAAGTGCCGATCAGCGCAAAGGGATGGGCAACCAGTCCGATCTCGACCGCCCGAGCCGTATATCCTTTCAATGTGGGTCATAGACCATGACGATCAGGGCTGTTGGGAAAGAGTGGCCTGTCCAAAATGCGGAAGGAAGGTTCATCCCACTGATCATGTGCAAGACATGTGAAGAAACTCACGACGTGGGTTATGTCCGGTTCAACCAGATGAGAAAGAGGTACGTGGAGACCAAGCACGCCGGAATTCTCTCGCCTGGAGTCTAAAATAAGTTAAACTAGATTGCTCGCATGGTTGAAATCTGGTTCGAGCCGAGCAATCTACGTTTAGCATCTATGCATATGTCGGTAAGAAGAAAAAGTATCAGGCAGAAATGATAAGTGACACTACATGCTTCATTTCAAATTGTGCCGATCAGTACCCGGCCCATAATATCCGGGTGGATGCGTATTTCCGATTGAAGGTTCGCAGAGGCAAGAGTACATCAGCATTATAAAGATTTCATTCGTAATGGACCAGGAAGCCGTGACGAACCAGGGCGGCACTCAAGCATTGCATAGAGAATAGTCTTGGAAGTTGGCAGCCCAGAAATGGTAACCAACGACAGGTCAAAAGCGCTGCGACTGATTCCGAGATAAAGCATTTACAGACTTGATTGCTCGTTTCGTCTCCAAGTTTGCTACGGCTTTCTTCAATGTATAAGAAGGTAAATCGACCAAAACGTCGGTGCTATTTGCGAGAAAGTTTTGGTATTGGGTGAAGGAACATAGCGACGATGGGGGCGCACTGTCGCGTGGTACCAGAAGCTTTTCAAGGCGATGTTTTAGGTGCAATAAATTCAGGAAACAGCAAACCCAATGCCCCATGCAGCATTCGAGCTTTCCACCGCGGGCTGCACGACCGAGTGACTGCTTGACAGTGGCGTGAGCTTCCACACGACTGGGACCGCGGATATCGTGCCGAGTACCGTGTACTGCACGTACCTTTAATTATCATGGAAATGGGATCGGTAGAATACGGAAAATGGTATGAATGGCACCCAATTACGATCTTCCGAAGCACAATAATTGTTCAAAGGCACGAGTTCTAGCACTGAGATACGCCAGCCTCGTCCACCCCTCACGAGAGCGCTTGGATGCAGTATGTGCTACGGCAAATGGATCCCCCAATGTACTTTGGATGGATGTGATTGACCGCCATTGGGAAAGCTGCCCGCGTGGAAAAATGATAGCCAGTATTGTTTGCTCATCAATCCGACAGTCGCGTGAAGACGATGGGAATACCCAGTTCATCCACCCCAACGTCGTGAGAGCAATGAATCCCAACTCGTGTGGTGAAGTTCAGTGCGTTGTGACCTTTGTCGACGATTTCTCTCGATTCATTCATGTTTTTTTAAGTCGAAATCCGAGATCCCGGATCGATTTTAGGAGTACAAGAAACTAGCTGAGAACCAAACAGTTGCGCGCACTTGGTGCATTCAAACTGACAATTTCAGTGAGTACACCAGCATGGCGTTTACTGTGCTCTGCAATGAGCACGGCATAGATCACCAGACCAGCGTGTCATATACGCTAGAGCAGGATGGATTTGCCGATCAAATGAAGTGCAGGCGCGTGAACGCTGTACTACACTGATTGGATGAAGCGCTACATACGACTATATGCCTCACAAAAAAACTCGTCTCCGAAAACAGTTTGCCGTGAGATGACTCTACCCAAAAATGATCTACAACGTGCGGCCGCGTTTGTATCACCTCCAGTTTTTGGGGCATGCGGATTTGTATTTGTTTTAAGAAACTTATCAATAACTATAGAGACTGAAAAATGACATACCAAATCAGAGAAATTTCCATTAAAGAGGGGAATGTACTTAGACCATTTCCAGTCGGTGTGCTATTGCTATTCTATTTATAAAAACGGTAATTTATCGCATATAGCGCACTTCTGCTAGCCAGTCGTTGCGCTATTGCTATTCTAAACCAGAAAATACGCCGGCCTGTGCAAAATAGAACAGTAGATCTATTCGTGTACTGTATATTTCAATACAAAATCCAAGTCATCTGCATGACTTCGGACTAGGGTTACGCAGCTAAACGCCGTTGGATATTTTCGCTAACATTGACAATGCTACTACGTCAGTCAAATGCGGTGCTTTCAACCAGTAAGTGCCTATTGTTAAGGGAACAACGAATTGGCATTTTACTATTCTATATTGAATAAACGTCATAATTATGATTTGAAGAACGTGTTACATGGTTTACAAAACGCCATGTATTCTAATAATTTGAAACGTCCAAGATGGAGTATGGTTGCTGCTTGTTTCTCTTTAGCTTCAATTGGTATGGTGAATCAGCTCAAACCTAACCGATTTGGCATACACAAATATCCTTGTCGTAAGTAAGTGAAAGCGGTAATTGATTCAAAGGTCGTCAAGTGTCAGCTCACCACATTGTTAAAATATCATCCAGTGGAAAGAAACTACATGAATATAACCTAGCTCAAAGCGAACACCATTACGTGTCTTGACTATTGCGCTGCTAGTTGTGCCCACTTTATCAGATTTTGAATGTGACGAAGCGGTGATTGCAGAGAGGTCATGTTCGATGGGCATGATTATGCTCTTATCTGGCCTACCATAAAGTATTAGAATAGCCCACGATTACTGGGGGCAGAACTCTGTTGCGGTATTGCTATTCTAATTTGACCAATCATTAATCAGATAGCTTTCCAACATAGAATAGAATAGATCACACGTCTGAAGATGCTCTAAATCACGTATAACCAGATCTTTTCACTTGTTGTATTGACCATATCTCAATTATAAACACACACAGCAAAAGGTTCGTAATTTCCGTTCAGCTCTCAAACTGGCAACAACTCAGTAATTGATTTTGGTATTTATTGGTCTTCAAATTGACAAACTGGAATAACCAACTCATCGACTAGTTTCTAGAACGCTTAGATCAAGCGAACGCGTTTGCCGTCCGCAATTGGTGCGTTGTAAGCCAAGACTTGACTCCAACTAGCGAAGACATCAAGCTATTTAACAAGAAGAGGAACCGTGAGCTCATGGGTCGGGTCCTGATATATGCATCCAAGCGTGGATGCTATCCTAGAAGATAGCATCAACACTTGGATGAATATAGGAGAATGACCAAATGTATTAGCGTGCTGCTATTTGCGTTCTCAGATACCTGAAGGTTACCATTGAACTTGAGATTCAAGTACACACGTTCAACCAAATCGACGATCCTAGCTCTTGCGTACACCGATGCTAACTCGGGAGGGTGACGTACTAACCCGGTGATCAAGTTTTGGTAATGTTAATCCAAACATGCTGGACTCTGGTGGCGGTTTAAACGCAACAAGCATCTTACGGTATCTATATCATCCACGGAATCGGAGTATATGACAATGCCTTCATGTGTCAATACGTTTTGCGGCTTCATCAGCTGCTAAGCGAGATTGGACTTGGCTACACAAGTTTGAGTCGACAACAAGTCGTTATTTCCTATTGCTTTAAAATCTTGTTTGTCTCCACGGGTAAAAGGTATCTCTCAACACTATCATTTGTCCAAGAACACATTGTTCAAGGTCAGGTTGAAACATATACGAACGGAGAGAAAACGCTGACTTTCTTACCAACGGCTATCGACACTTAAGTTCGGAAACTAATTGCCATCAGTAGCATGGGGTGATGCAAAGTTAGAGGAGCGATAAGAGCGGGTACTACCGAACCATACATAAGTGGGATTCATTTTTTTCTGGTTCCATAGCTCTGATGATCGCGTTCATTTTATGTACTGAGTGCAGGGTATATTTTTACCAATCACGTTAGCGCAACACGAAGTGCTCGATGTCTCTGCAAAATGGCGCGCATTAGAGGTCGCCAGCAAGCCGTTGCCGATATCGACACGAGAATTGAGCCATACATCATTCGTCCTATAATGAAGCGAGCTTTGTGTTGATTGGTCGTAATCCTACCATCAGAGTACTCGCGCGGTATCGCGCACTGCTGGATGGAACGCGGTACTTGACGCGTGGCGCCTACGTCCCACGACCGATCATTTCATTGTTTACCGAGATCGAAGGGATGTCAGAGACGGTCTTTCGCCAAAAGTATCAAGCACACACTGCTTTTTCGAGCTCACGACGGTACCAGCGCCCCCTTGCTATTCAACTACTGTGGTTTTGCAATATGCTCTTTTTAGCGGAAATGGAGCTTCCCAATTCCACACGGAACGACTCAATTACTGCAGTGTTGGGATATGGTGGCCAACAGGAAGCTGTGGAAGTCTGCGATGGTGTCGAAAGATGAGAAAATAAAAAATACTTATAAAATAATGGCATTATTTAGCTCAGAGGTAAAGGAAAGTGACGATCGATTTCATCCGCTGAACGCCTGCGTTTCACATATCTTGCCTTGCCAACATGAACTCCTTTGAAATTAGATTTCTCGCAGGTTATTCTCGAATTTGGTACGATCTTCTTCAGTATTTAACCGTCTGCTTCGATCTCGGGTTTTCCATCTTTAATATGAATTGTTGACGCGTTGATTTCCCCTCCAAAGCTTCTGTTTTTCTGTTTTTGTTCCCTTGTTGGCCTCTGCTTGCACCCTGTGCTCTCGTTCGTGCTCGTGTCGACTTCCGATCCATCCGAGCTTTGACGGCCACCTATCAATGCCCTGGTGGCATTCACATCATCTCGTGGTGGTTCTTCCAGCACGACATGAACAGTCGGACGCTGTCACAATCACACGCTCTGAGAGGAAGCCGTTGTCCTCTGGTGGGCGGAGGACGGCCTATCAATTATAATGGGGGCGAAAATGTCGTAGTACCTACAGCGTGTTTTTATCTCGTGGGATATATCAATGGTCGCATCGTGCTGAAGGCTGTTGACCGTTTTCTCCCCCCCCGCCAACGGCTTCCCTAAAGCTTCGTTTCCAAGTCGTTGTTCTTGCTTCGGGTAGCCTTTTCATGGCAATGCGTAAGGCCGTTTTCGCGTAGAAGTCGTAAAATCTCCTGAATAATGTTTTTTTCGTTTCTACCGACAGCCCGCCGTCTCGCCATCAATTATAGTTACGGTTTTTCGTTTGCCACTCTAGCAACCCAGCCATGGAAGTTTTCCCCTTAACCTCTTTGGCGCCGGCCTCCCAGAGCCTCGATTGCTCTCTCCTGCCATTTTTCTGGCTGATGGCGGACCGTCAGCTTCAATTCTGACGGTCGGCCATCAGAGCTCCAAGGCCATGGTCCAAACTTTTTATTCTCATTCTCAAATCTGATATGTTACACTCCAAATAAAGGGCACTTTTGGACCACGGAACCATTTTTATTCTATGCGACAGTCATGCGGCTCGTGCTGATTGTCTTTTTGAAAAATGTTCGGTCCCACGCAAGAGGGTGCCGCAGTACGCAATCCAGCAGCAAAAATGGCGAATTCGCTACCGTCGCCGAGATTGGTGGCTACAATACATACACCCGCGACAAAGATGTCAAAGTTTGGCTCAGTGAACTGGCGTTTTTGCTATACACTGAGAGGGTTTGACAGTGACGCCTACGCTACTTAAGTTTTAAACAGATATGCAACTGCACATAGTTATGTCAATTCATGGTGCGTGTTTACTCTAACATAATTTTAGAGAATTTACGTACGGCTTTTAAAATGACATGGATTAAATAAAGCAGCTTTGTGTAATTATGCAGCTGACTGTGCCATTCACTGCTTAAGTGCAAAGAAGTCTTGTATACTTCTTTGGTGAAACTCCTTCATCGTTTTGTACTTCATTGCTGTGCTCTGCATATTGATTACAGGACGCTGATAACTCCTCTTTCTTTTCTATTTTATTGTCAATAAAAAGTTCCCACATCCGCTACGCTGTATGTCCTTACCTGCACTGACATCACGAAGGTACTTGTCAAAGCAACTAGGCAGCTTCAATACCTGATGGTTTGTAGACATCAGTGATGGACTGGCAAGAGCGTGCTGCGCACCGCGCAAGTAGGAACGCCTGCGCGTCATTTACCTTCCAAATTGAAAATTTTCGCGTGACATAGACGTCGAGCAAGTGCTGTAGCACTCCATCAACATTTCGAGCATTGGCAAATACTCGACTTGACAAAATTGGCCACCATTAAGCTGTAAGATGGAGCAAACGTAAATACCTAATAAATAGCACACTGAGCCATAACGACAACATACGGGAGGACAAGTCAGCAGATATATTTCCAGCAGTGGATTTAGCATCGCCGGAAACTTGAGCAATGCTGCAGCCAGCTGATCTTTAGCTTGGTTTTCGTTCCCTAGAAGGAAACTGCGGTATACAGAGCAAAATTAGCGTCGGACTGCCTGTGACGAGTGCATTTATTTACGAAGCAAGAGCGAGCGAAAACTGTAGATCAGTGCCGCTATGGTGTCCGGTGCACCTGAAGAAGCTTTTTGGGACCCTTTTTCTTTTCACTGCTAGCGAAGCGATCTACAGCAGATGTCTTGGAATCGAACACGTCGATGAGAAACTGACATTGGCGAGATGCCAGCGTATAGTAATAAATCGCCAGAAGTACGTTCATTGGGTCCCCTTGAGGATCTAAACTGAGCAGTAGTCTAGCAGTTTCGAAAGCGCTCCGCATATATCCTCGTCGTCCAACTACCTTCATGAGCAAAACGAGCGCTCGAAAGAAACCCTCGTTGTGCTCCATTTGAATGTCCATGCGGCAGTTTCCTTTTGATACATCGAAGTGATCAGTCCACGCTAGTTCTAGCATGTATATGCACCTCTTAATGCCGGTAAAAATTGTTCCACGCTTCAAAGCTAAAAAGCTTAAGTGATGCTTTGGAAAATACCGAAAAAGCAACCGCAAACCAATGTCAGCACCTCGATAGCTGCGAGTAGGCACTCGAACATTCTTTTCCGCCCGAGCTTCTCCAGTCTTCGCATCATTAATACTGTCACTAACGCAATTATTTCCAGTGGGGTCAAGAGGCGGCGGTTTAGGAAACATCTTCGGTATGGAGAGCTCTAACTTTACCATTTCTGGCAGTACGTCTCTAAAACATTTAAGCTGCTCCTCTCTTGTCAACAACTGGAATTAAACAGTAACGCGACAAAAATAATTGTGTCGACAATCAATAACTTTAGAAGGTACTTGTTTAACGTCTCACGAACCTCATTCACTGCATATTCCAGAATCATGTCATCAGATCGGGCAAATCCACTGTAGCAACTTCATGGCCACGGTATAGAACAATATAGTACTAGTCTGTTCATCTGAAGAATGTGCAAAGGGATTTTTGTGGACACCACAAAATAGGTTAAAGTATTTTTTGGCTAAATATACCTTCATTTGGCGTGTGAGCATTTCATCTAAAACTGCGATTCGAAGCCGACAAACACCGCACTATTTGCATCCATATAATTAGCAGAAAAAACCACAACCACCAGGAAGAGTAGATCTCTCTGCGCGCGAAAGGGCTAGGATTATTGCGTTTCTTGAAGTACGCTTGCGGCCTGACTGCACCTTTCCCCGTGGCGCCAAATCTGAAATAGCGACTGCTGCAATAAACCACTGAAATACTCCAGGTAACAAATCCACGTGAAACGAGCAAGCCGGTGAGTGCGTGCAAAAAATTCCTCATAGGTACGTAAAGTAAGCGGAATAAC
Organism: Sclerospora graminicola; assembly: GCA_001887855.2. Classification (NCBI taxonomy): domain Eukaryota; phylum Oomycota; class Peronosporomycetes; order Peronosporales; family Peronosporaceae; genus Sclerospora; species Sclerospora graminicola. Next base: position 27,673 of record MIQA02001226.1, on the reverse strand, counting down.
CAAATCAACTTAATCACGAGAAATAACAAAATTAATCACGGAAGATAGTCGTAACACACCAGTCTTCCTTTCTCCTACGCGTGGTTCACTTGCGGGGCCCGACTGTCTGCTAGTACAGAGGGCCGCAGGAAGTCAGTGTTGACTTGTATAAAAAGTTGAAAAAGTAAAACGTGATGTATTTATGTAATAGTTAAAAAGTCTACACTAAATAGATTTAACTTGGTTTTCGTATGCTTATGTTTCTTGGCAGTCTTGTATACTTGAAAGTCATTATAGTGGTTCACAACCACGCGCCTCTTCATGTAGCAAATTTCAACACTCTTTCCAAGTCTGTCGGGAGGCGTAATACATCGAAACCCGCACCCAAATGCAATATCCATCATTTCCCTGCACACCGGTAACTCCATCATTCGTAGGACCAGTTATTCCAAACAAATTCGTTTCCGTAATTCATCCAGTCAGGGTGCATCCAAACTTTAGTTAGCAAATCTGCAATCATGCCCTTCGTTCTAATATGCTCTGGGTGCATTTTTCCTTTCTTGAAGTTGTCTTTTAAAAACTTTAACTTCACATCCATGTGTTTAGTGCTTGCGGCACTAGCTTCGCTCTGTAATTGCTTTATCGCCGCTTGGTTATCGATCTTGAGAACTACCAGCGCTTTTGTTCCCATTCCAATCGCTTCGAACAATTTTCGCACACCAAATACTTATTTTCCACCCAATGCCGCTGCTACGAATTCAGCTTCGGCAGTCGAAAGTGCTACCGTTCCTTGTTATTTGCATGTCCATCGAGCAATAATTCCATTAACAACCGTAACATTCGCGCTCACACTTTTCCGATCTGTTTTATCTGCAGCGAAATCTGCATCGCTATAACCAACAATTCGTAGTGGCGTGCTCTCATATCCGTCATGCACCAGTTTAAGCTTAAGACTTTTAGTTCCATTCAGGTATCACGCCACACGTTTTGCCACATTATAGTCATGCAACGTCGGTGCATGTGTGCGACGTGTGGCGCGGTGAACCGCGAACGATATATCGGGCCAGGTACAACGAGATATCCATAAAAAACTGCCCACATGCATTTGAAAAGTTTTCATACTGGGAGTATTCCCGCTTGCTCTTTCAGGAAGTAGTTCGCTTAAATTTTCATCAATTTCCACACTCGTTATTGGCGTCCGCACAGGATTTGATTTTTTTAACCCGTGCTTTTCCAGCATTTCTTCTTGATCAATCCGGTAACCGTTTCCAGGATCTCCTTCGATCCGCATTCCAAGAAATTTTTCCACCTGGCCGAGGTCCTTTAGCTCAAGGACTCGTATATCACGGAAAAGTCTTTCAGTCAGACCTTCACTGGTCGCCGTAACCAATAAGTCATAGAGATTTCTCTCTAGCTTCAACACTAGGTCTCGCGTACAATCCACATCAAATTTTCTTAACATTTCACTCGAGATGACCATTCATTGAGGCACTTGCAAATGGATTTCGCATTCCTCCTCGGTTCCCGCGTTAGGGTATGCACTAGGCACATCCCCGTGTCTGGCGGGAACCTTCCATACTAGCGACATGATCAGGATGATTCTCACATTGTTTAACTCCATTACAGTCAAAAACGCAAAGAAATAGTCTTCACCAAAAACCTGTCTATCTCCACGGACGCGGGACGGGCTTCACCGTCCCGTCCGCTCGCAACTTGGTCTTATAGACCCACTTGCTTGGAAGGGGTTTCTTACCGTCCACCCTCTTCATCAATTTCCATGTTTTCAAGTCTTCTAGAGCACGAATCTCAGTTTGTTCAGCTTGCGTACTTTTGTGAGTTTCTTTATAGCTCTTTGGGTCCGGTATTGCAGCCATGTTTTCATTTTTCTTGGTACCCGGACCATCACCGCAAGTGCATGCATGACTTCCTCATCCGACTGCGCTTCTCATCCTCTGGCTCCTTCGATCCGCGAGCGTCGTCAGCGTCCGAGTTTCTCGGTGTTTCCTCTGACATCTCCGCCCTTTTGCCCTTGGGTTTCCTGATTTTTCCATTCCTAGTCCTTCCAAAGCTGCTGCCTATGCCGTCTTCTTTGCCTTTCTGGAGGACTTGCGAACAGCTCTTCATTCTTCATTCATTCGGCGGCTCTCTCGCCTTGTCTGGTGCTTTCTCTCTTGTTTTCATCGCTCCTTCGAGCTTCCAAAAATTTCTGCACATCATTTTCTTCGTACTCCTCACTACCTACCAACGCACGCAAAACCAACTTTTTTGAGCGTTCATCTAGCGTCTCGATGTGACTTACGTGCCTTGTGGTGGCCACCACCCTGTCCTTTAGCAGCAAAACCTTGAAACCTTTAACCTGATCATTCTTTCCCAAAATTAGGGCCTTTTCAGCGCGTTTTCGAGCAATTTTTTGCGCGGGTCCCTCCAAACCATTCATGGAGACCCGAAAGTAACAATGTCACTGATATTTACCGCCTTTTTCGTTAAAACTGCAATGGGGGGTGCTTTCCCCGGGTTGGATCTGGTCGGGCTGCGCTTGAATATGTACGTAGCATACTCAGCCGTCTCCGTCCAATACAGTTAAGGGACCCCCGATCCAAATATCATGCCCCGAACCATACTGAATATGGTTCGGTTTATTCTCTCTGCTTTTCCGTTGGAAGCTACTCCCCGCCTCCGTCGGTCCACCGAAAGTGGATTCGTCATGAAAACTCGTTCTCGAACCGGGCGAGGAAGTGTTTAAACATCTTAGCAGCTTTGTCCTTCGTCGGAGCCGCAAAAACTCGTGCATAGCTTGAAAAATGATTGACAAATACCACGAGAAACCGATTCCCGCGCCTATCGCGGGGCGTGGTGGGACCTTTACGGATGACCCCTCTAATTCGATCAATCAGGGAATTGGCACCCGTGTCTTTATGGGGCTGCTTCGAACGCACCCCTTTTCCCTCCGCGCACGTCATAAAATTCGGACGTGCAATATTTGTTGTCATAATTCCAGAGTTTGGCTTCTTGGCCAACTTTTCAACCGAGTCATACGATATATGCCCGAGGCGCGTGTGGAAATGGTGTAAGGATCCCTCCTGTACATGATTTCCGGCCTCATCGTTAACCACGCTCATCACAATGTTTGCAAATATTTATTGCATCGATTTTACCTCCGAAATTAACTTAGCCACGAAAATTGACCCAAGTAATTCCACAAAAAACATTTTTTGCCCCTTCACCGTGACTCTCATCTTCCCGTCTCGATCCTCAAAGACACAGCCCTTTCTTTTCAGACATCCAAGTGAAATCAAGTTTTTCGCGAGTTTGGGGGCGTAGTAGACCTCCATCAGCACGATGGTTGTAACCGGTTCTTCAGTGCTTCTAAGTTTCACTTTGCCAACTTTAGAGACGGCTAGAACCCCCCAATCTGGTAGAATTAGACTCTCTTGGCTCTCACATTTTCTTGCGTCCTCCAATAGCCTAGGGTGGCCCACAAGGTGGCGACTCGCACCGCTATCGACGATCCATAAGTCGTCCTTTTCAATTTCATTGACTTGTGCGGGCACCTTGTAGTCATGCATCGTCGCGAGAACCAAACGTCGTTCGGTTCGCCATCTTTTCTTCGCCCTCCATTTCCCGCCTTCCGGAAACCTTTTCTTTTAGTTTGTTGGGGGCAATATCTCTTGATATTCCCCTCATTACCACATCCGAAACAAACCCTTTGTCCCTTGCCTTCATTCACATTGTTCATATATGCATTGGTGTCCTTTCTGGGTCTTCTCGCGTCGTCTTCGAATTCTTGCGGCCAGGCTACCAATTCCTGGGCATGCTGCTCATAATCCTGTCTTTAAAGATTGTACCTGACCATCCAGGCTACCTTCATGGGTGGCGCCGCATACTTCACGATATTAACTTTTCGGAGAGTTCACTCTCCCGCGCCAATTGAACCAAATATAATAGGTGCTCCGTTCGAGATCGCCTGGGATCTTTCTCGGCCGCAAACATAGCCGTTGTCTGATGGTGCGAAAGATTCAGTTTAATGTGCTGTTCATTTGTTCTAGAACAGCGTACAACGTCGGCGTCATAGCCCACCACACTCCAATGTTTGTTTGAAGGTATCGTAACGCCATTACTTCAAGATGTTCACCCAACTTATTTTCCTTCAATCTTTCGTTCCACTGAAAACCGGAGGTCAACTGGGCTACCTCCCATGCTTCCAGGAACAGGTAAGCCCACTGCGTAATACCTGCTCGCAGCCCTTTGTACGTTTCCGTACCATCATAATTCTGTATGGTGAGCTTCGCAAGCTTCACACCATATCCCATATGCCCAGCGTTTACGTTTGCTTCGGATGCCATGCCTGTTGGCCCCGGATTTGCGTAAACACCTTCTTGCCTTGCCTCGAAAGCTGCAGGTACACCTTGACCTATGCCTTCCGCCTTGCAGAGCTCGTCAAGAGTCATTCTCCCGCCGAACGGCCCGTGATTTCGCAGGCTGTCCCCAAAACCATTCGAGGATCGCGATTGACTTAGAGCGTGAGCCCGCTTGTTTTCTTTTTTTTTTCAAGGCACTTACCGAATTTCTGCATGAATTCCATCATGCCTGTGATGGCTGCAGCCACTTTGTCGTCTTTATCTTCCGACATTCTTGCAGTGTAGTATAGCTGCGATTCAATCTTTTTCCACTACTCTACTACGTAAACATAAACGTTCAAACAAGCACAATTACCCTCTGGATAAGGGGGCTTTCACGAGAGACTGCTTCTTAACTTGAAGCAGTACAAAAATCGAACTAAAATTACCCGTCAACTTTGGGTTCATAACCTGTTGCAATTAACCACTGAAATAACTCCACGTAACAAATCCACGTGAAACGAGCAAGCCGGTGAGTGCGTGCAAATTCCAAAGAGGTACGTAAAGTAAGCGAAAAAAACAAATCCACTTAATCATGAGAAATAACAAAATTAATCACGGAAGATAGTCGTAACACACCAGTCTTCCTTTCTCCTACGCGTGGTTCACTTGCGGGTCCCGACTGTCTGCTAGTACAGAGGGCCGCAGGAAGTCAGTGTTGACTTGTATAAAAAGTTGAAAAAGTTAAAAGTGATGTATTATGTAATACTTAAAAAGTCTATACTAAATAGATTTAACTTAGTTTTCGTATGCTTGTCTCTTGGCAGTCTTGTATACTTGAAAGTCATTATAGTGGTTCACAACCACGCCCCTCTTCATGTAGCAAAATTCAACAGCGACGGTGTGTGTCTGGGTGTCATCGAAACACCATCCAACAGTAATGTTACCCGAAGAGAATCCGAAGGCACATTCAAATACTCTTGCGAGGAGATTTTATACCGCGTCGCTGCGGTTCCGATCAACGAATGGAACTGTCTTCGATCAACTGCCGCTGGTGCCAATGTCTCCTACATAACACTACGCAATTATATTAGAAAAGGTAATCTGCTACGCCGAGTTAGTGGTCATCTGAAGGCGAAGAGCACGGCAAAACACAGGCTGGAACGTCTCAAATTTGTATTGTTGAGCGCCCGATAGGTACGACCTAATTACTGTTTTGAAATTTGTATGTACTAAAGGTTCCGCTATATGTAGGATTGCGTATGCGATGATTTTACGCCATGTATGATACCATACCTTATCGATGAAAAATGGTTACTTTTGCACTAAACGTCCACGCCCTACATTTTGACGTCTAATGAGAATCCGCCTTGTCGGCAATGCGAAAACAAGCAATTTATTACAAAGGTAATGTTCATCGCTGCTGTTGTCCGCCCTCGTTACGATTATGAGGGAAATTCTGGCTTCGATTGGAAATTGGAATTTTCCAATAATTCAAAAGCGCCGAGCGCAACGGACCACAAAAATCAAACTGCCGGCGATCTTATTTTAGAACCGCGTGCTGTGGGCAAAAACGTGTATCGTGAGCTTTTGGTGGACTCCATTCTGCCCGCAAATTAAGCAAATTGACCAGGTGCGTAAGGCTTTTACTCATCTCTATTTTTCTAATAAGCTTACAGTATATTGTAGAAAAAAATGATCAATGTATCTCCAGCAAGACAACCTAACCCTCATGTATCTGCGGAAGCAGCAATCAATGAAGCTGGTCTCGATAAATACCGCTGGGATATTCAGATCCGTCGACTAAATCTACAGATCAGAACATTCTCGATCTCCGATATTTTCGTGCTAATCAAGAACTGCAAGCACCGCAAAAGAGCATATAATATCAACTCCCTAATTTTAGCTGCCAAAGAATCGTTTCATGAGTTCGATGTTAAAACGTTGGAAAAGTGTTCTATAACACTGCAAGCTGTAATGGAGCAAATTATGCTCGCCAAATGTGAGAACGACTACAACCTTCCCCGCGTGAAGAAAACGTTTTGTTTTCGATGTCATCTTTTCGTCTGCCATACCTTGTTCGGATGCTGCGTATGAATGAGCTGTAAATGGAGTTAAATAAGTAACTAAGTAACTAACGTATAGGAAATACAAGTACTTGCCTTGTTAACTTGTCGTTCGTAAGCCGAATGTAGGTAAATCGACATTATTCAACGCATTGCTTACGCACTAGGCACAACAATTGCTATTCCTAACATGCTTTACTCGTCCTGGGTGATACCCATCCAGTCGAAGAGAATAGCGCACCAAAACCCGCTAATGCTGTACGAAACGTTCGAGATAGACATGAGTAGTGCAAAAAGCGTACCCTCGCTATGTCTAGCATTCGTGTCACTATTGGACGTTGTATTGGTTACGCGGATGAACATAGAGCTCGGGATTCCTGACAAGCTTTGGTGCTTGGTGATCACGTGGTCGCCGATGTTTTTAGCCGGTTGGAAACGATGCCCATTTTGGTCTTATGTGCGAAATTGGGTTGCAGAGAAAAAGATCTGCGAAATCACACGTTCGTGAAAAACGTATTGTATAACATTATTCCTGCTATAAGGAACCAATTTACGGCACATTTCCTAGAAATTCAGGAGTAAAGTGAAGTACATTGGGCGAGAAGTAGAAAAGAATTTGCGTATATGCTGGACAAATGGCATGTGAGATATACACCAAGATTGCGATGTGTTGAAGGTCGTTGTAAAAGTTAAATCATTTTTTTTCTAGAATTGACTCTCAATTATTATGTTGAATCCAATTGGACAAAATATTTTCTGGGGTCTTGTAAAACCTATTTTTGAAAACGACGCACTGTGTGCTCTACACCACTTTTCAGCCCGACCGGGTTGGCCCACTAGATAGAGCTCGTTTAGACATTTACGGCGTAATATCGCTGCAATGGTTTTGTTATGCGAAGGATTTAGTATCAGACCAAAAAAATTGCTCACATTAATCCTCGTATTGACGCCAAAACATAATAAATACCTAAACATTCCACTGCATAGAGAAGAAAGCTGCAAACGCAATAGTGAAAGTTGTACGAAAATTCGAGCTGTAGTTTTTTCGATAGCTCATTTCTCCGTTGTGCACATTCTTTACCTAAACAGACTAGTATTTAATAGGTTATAAGTCACCGTTCTTGGATAGGGGTGCTGCTTCATTTAAAAGCGATTGCTACAAAAATATTGAAATATGAAGTTTTACGGTACACTCAGCATAACACTACTTCTATTAGTAACGGCTTTGGAGTATTTACGGTAATGTCATGAGGGGACTTAATCAAAACGTCTACGGCGGTATTTTAAATTTTTGTCGATAGTGGGTCATATGGATGTAGTCCATATGGAGCTACACCACTAAAAGAATGGCATTTAGTTAGGATATTCCCGGGTTTCTTACACCACACCTATCGTTTTTTTTTACTTAGTTAATTGAATCACTGAACTTGTAATGTCCTCGTGCATTGCTTTCTATTGCTGCTAAAACTTGACACAATCCCTCTGCTTGCCGGAGGTAATCGGTTTGATTGTGATCGAATTTAGGCATCAAGTTGGTCTTCAGTTCATTGGATGCATTGTAAACCACGTTTTCTAAACCTTTCCACCCACAGCTTCAAAAACAGCAACCGAAAAAGTAATGCTCGTTTCAAGTTTTTTTTTCGTGTGTATCTTGTCGTAAATAGTTTCATCGACAGTGCTGGAGTACTGGTTAGCACTTACCATCTTGTTCATTACGTGAGCTAATGTCAGTATTTCGTTCCATCATGAGTTTTTATCGTTATAGTAAGTTTCGCCCGTTCCGCTCAAGTGGTGACCGAGAAGGTCAACTTTAATGTCCTCTCTCCACATATACCCACAGACCGATTCAGCAATTGATATCTTTCTTATGAAGCGGGTTCCCCATTCTTGAAAACCTGCTCCAAGTCTTTTGTATCCCTCCTTCCCGTCGAAAAAATAATCCAGAGGTTACAAGTTTTAGCCGGAGGTGTCTTAAAAATGGGTTGAGGTGGTGGCCCATAGTCTCCAGCAGGAGGGTTACCACCGAAATTTACATTCACCTGTGGTGGTGCTCTATATTCCATGTCGAGAGGCTTAATATCGCCAAAAGTTCCCATTCATCTGTTGTGGTGGTGCCCTGTATTACATGTGAGGAGGCTTAAGACCACCAAAATTCCATTCATTTCTTTTAAATGATCTGGAGGATCCGTTATTTTCTCAAGCGTACTCTCCAAAGATGCCCTTCGCATCCGGCTACCAAACCTCTTTGAGTTGTTGAAGCTGTATTCCTCTTGCTGATGTCGTGGGACCTCGAGCTTATCCATTCGTAAATTTAATCCACGAGCCAATTCCAAAATTTGCGCTCCTTTATTGCCAAACCGGCTTTTTTACTTCTTGACTTCTATTGTCAATGCCATCATAACCTTTTGGGCTCATAACCTGCTCGATAGTATCATTTTCCATAATTGCAGTAGTAGAGAAACTATGAGTCAAAATGTCTTGATAGATCGAATTATGAATCGATAAGAATTGCACTTGTTTATAATTTACACTTTAATTTCTTTAAAAAGGATATGACACAAGCTACCAGGTCGACAAAGCTGTAAAAGTCAAATCTGCAGGGACTTATTTAATACAAAGTGTGTTAAAAATTGATTATCTAGCTACCTAGCTACTATGCATGTGTAAATTCCATCTAACTCCCAACATAAATGATGAGTTACGAAAGTAGTCCTATAAATACAAAGAAATACAAAAAAAGAAAGTTGTTTCTTACTCTTGCAATGTTTGGAAATTCTAATGACAAGAATATATCGAAGTGGATTTTGGACATGCACATTGTCAATAACGAATTCTACCTTCAAGACGTAGAAGAAGTGTTTAGGACATGTTACCAAGCCGACGGATAAAACCTTGCTGTATCGAAGAAAGGATGGATTCAAGTCAAGGTAAAACCTGGTAATAAACAACGCACGATACCGATTAAGGGAGTATATTACGTCGAAAACTTATCAAGAAATATACTATCTTCTTATGGCCTCCTTGAAGATAAGGGTTGTGAAATCGTAAATGTCGATGAACGCCGCATAATGAGAAAATAAGGCCCTTGTCCAAGTGCCGGAATGGCGTTCTGTACTGAAAAATAGTGACACATGATTGGACAAAACGAATTGATGTTTGACAGATTACTATTCCGAGATCGTCGAATTCCGGAACACCTCCATGAGGTGTTCTGAAAAGAGCACATTTGTACCGAAAATCATAGATGAAGTAATATACATAATAGAGATAGCAGTATAATCGTAGGTTGTGCGTATGCTGCGAGTCCTTGCCCGAAGCCTTCGGCACGACCCAAGGGAAATCGAAAATTACATGATGCACAGCCCTTAGACATCAATAGCGCGCATGCTCACTAGAAATACTATGTATTAATGTGTGATTCAGGTACGTACATGGACAGTGCCCGGAACGTCGTTTCTGAACGATCAGAATTACATAACCCTAACCCTTGTTTCGGTACAGTAAAGCGTGCCAGCACTTGGACAAAGGCCTAGACAGAACATGTTCGACACAGAAAAGGTCAACAAGGTGTTTGCAGTTGAAGCTGAAGTAGATATTTCGTTGAGAGTCACGTTTTTGCGATCGTAGCAAAAAACAAAGAGGAGTCCGACTCTGTGTCGTATGTTCAGAAAGGATCACTGATGCACCTCCATGCAAGATTGGGGCATCTTAATTACGATACGATCGAACAAGTGATAAAGGACGCAAAAAGTGGCGTAATTCTAACAGAAAACAAAAGATCAACTGCTTGGCTTGTGCGCAAGGCAAGCCGACCAAGGACGCAAGATCAAAAATTGACAGTGGAGATAACGCACCCGCCGACGGGATCCGTGGAATAATTTGTTCCGACCTCTTAGGCCCATAACTCTGGGAGATAGGTTCGGAGACAGGTAAGTGATTAATTTCGTGTACTTCAAGTCGAACCATGTACGAGTATTCCTGGCGAAGACTAAAGACGTTGCCGCTGAGAAGTTTAAATACTTACTAGCATTTTTTGAAAGGCGTTCAATTGCAAGGCTCACGTTTTGAGGACCAACGGTTGCGTTAATATAAGAATCTCGATGGTTTTTGTCGAATTACAGGCGTTCAAGACAAATAAATGAAACCAACAATGTCTGGAGGTGATATATTTTGTGTCGGTGCTGGTGACCGTTGAGTGCGCGGCGGTACAAATTAAAACTTGGAAGTGGCACTTGAGCTCCTTCACGGGCTGATCAAACAAAAAGGGTTTCAGACTCAGCAACTGAGCCTTGATCACGGTCCATACGTGATGTGTGGGTCGATACTAGCGGTGCCATATCGCTCAAAAATACCTTGAAGCGACACTGCATCGACTGAAGCCGTTCTTTTAGGAGGATCGAGTCGCTATTTCTGCAGCCAGGCGATCTTCGGCAGCATTAGCTCGAGCGATTACTCTTATCAGCTTTATTTCCATGGTATTCTTAACTTGTTGGGCTTCCGTAGTACGACGTAGCGCCTCTTATTGGGCGACACGATGATGATCAATCGATTTTGTATGTTCATCTCGAGCTTCATCCTTGCCTTTAGGTGTGCGAAGCAACGAATTCTGAGCAGATTGACGGACAGTTAATTGCTCTTTTAAAGACACTAAGGTGTTGCCATGCTCGGAATGAAGACACTCGTTGCGCTGTGAGAGGCGACTAATTTCTTGATGAAATCGCTCCGCGACTACTTGATGATCTGCGCGGCAGTTGTCGAGTGCCGTTTCACTGTGTTGCTCGGCTTTCTCCATTTGTTCTTGTAGTGCTCGTGTGTATTCAACAAATACTGTATTTGCTGCATTCAACTCAGCGGTTTTACGGTCGAGGTGTGTGATAAACTGGATGCGTTGGTTGGAGAGGTCTTCAATAAGCTTGGAATGGTGTTCGATAAGCTGATTTGCTGTATGTTGGAATGCATTTAATTGATCTCGGATTGTTGCGACGTCATGCTAGAATGTGGTAGGTTGTGGAGCTTCTAATTTTTATGGGTGAGGGTACCGACTTGGGTTGGAGTTGTAGTGGCAATAGTTGAAGCATCGTCCTCACCAGACGCAGCTTGATCATTGACTAGTATGGCTTGCATTTTGAGTGGGATAGTAGAAATCATGACGCAGGTCTAGAGAACGACGTTTGTTGCGTTGATAAGAAGCTGTTGTATTTTTGTGGAGCGGATGAAAGCTCGATTGTTTGAAGTTTAACGCGCTTGACCCATTGCTTCTGATGCTGCTTCAGAGAGGCCCGTCGGGCCCGCGAGTGTGAGAGATATGTTTCTTGGATCGCTGATGTCATACTCATAAAGGAGGTATCTGGTGTGGAAGGGCTGGATCGAGTGAGATGGATCTCTGGCATGGAAGCGTCATCGATATCGACAAGCGGGTCCGTGATGTTCTTCCCTAAAACTCTGGGAAGTAGTCTTGGGCTCATAACCAGTTGGCAGAGACCTCTAGGTAGAAGAAAGAACGTGCTTTATTCCCGTGATGGTTATTCTCAGAATGAGATTTATAGAAATGCAGTTGTGTTAAGCTGTCTGTGATATGTAATGATGTAGGTCATGACATCACAAAAGAAGTTGAAGAAATTTATGGTGAGTGTGGGGACTTGATGGTGGGTATTTACCACTTTCGACGTGAAGTTTCAAATGTAAACGCCGGGGAAATGCTGTACGCGCTATCGTCGTGGTATTACCGTGCTACACAATTAAGTCCCACCAAATCGGTCAATTTATTGACATGACATGGTGTTTGATTGTCGCTACGTCTATTTTGATGTTGTGCACGACATCGGTATCGCGATACAGAGAGTGAGCAATGTCCGAAAAATGATGATGAAGAAAATGACAATATAGCAGTAAGAAGGAATATCTAGTTTATAGCAAATCCTTTATCCGCACCATCATCACCACCCTGATGCTCTTAGAGCATCGGCTTCGGTGAGTCTCAAGTAAGGCTTTAACCGATAAACCTCCCGTTAGACCAGATTTAACAGCCACCCACAAGTCTTATTTCTGGTCGTTACCGCACGAGGTTTTAAATTTGACGCGGCAGTGCCTTTATTAAGGGTCCGTCTGGTAAAATCCTGCATTTTTCTGTTTGCATACGCTGTTTTCTACCAATCCACTGGATTTAGTCAAAACAGCGTTCACGATCAAACACTGTTTATAATTATCGTGGATGTCTGGTAACATATCCATTATTTTTTATTTGACAGTTTCATGTTTTCGACAATACAAGATGGGTACATCTGACGTCAGTAATGGTGAGCCAAACCATTGAGCAGCCCGTTGCATTTTTAATTCATTATAAATATATGCTATCTATCTACCTCTGGTGCCTTTCCTATACTTTTAAGTGCATTCTATCAGATATAACATTGTGCCTTGCGCACCACTTATGCAGAATTAGAAAAGGGTTCTACTGTATTAATATTTTATAAGTCATGTACCGGTACATACATACCGGTAAATCATAATCCTAAGACGATTAAACCCAGCTGTCGGCAAAAAAAATGCACCATTACAAAACCAATCATTAACGAATGGTCCTCGAGAAACAAGGCGACGATGACACCGTGGTCGGCGCGGTACTCGTGTCGAAGCCGGCGATCATGCCGCCGATAGAAGATACCTTGCAGAAGCACTAATTATATCCAAGTACACTGTCATGAATAAGGAAGATTTAGTATATGTTTTTATTTCTTAACTCAAAATACATCAGTTTCCTATTCTCTATCGACTACAGCGTACCGTAAAAATACATCCACTGTTTCGAAATACGACTCTGACCTCGTATCTCGGAAACAGCGGATGGAGATCAAAACAGTGTTTGAAAAACAGATGGTTGGCAAACCAGACAGTACACCCAATTCGGCTGAAACAGTGTTTGCTCCGAACAGTGTATTTGTTGCCATTCCAGTGAAATCCATGCGGATTTGTGGCGAACCAGACGGACCCTAAGACCGTGGTTTTAATCAATTTAGTGATTTCATTCGCCAAAACCAAAACACTTATATTTGAAGTTTATTGGCCAAATCCCTGATTGGTGGATTTTTAAAAAACACTGGCGTTAAGACATGACGGTGGCACAAATTCGCTCAACAGGTTTAACAAACAGCCACAGGGTCTTAACTCTTAGATTTCGAGCAGATGTTAAGACTCATGCTCTAATAAAACACTTATTATACGAAAAGTATCACAAATAACATTTTTTGTTCTTGTCGTTCGACCTGCATTATATTATTACAGAAGAGGCTCAGAATAATCCTACAATATCGAATAACATTTGTCATACCATACAAATTGTAATAACCAACACAAACTCTTAGCCAATCACACTCGATCAGTTTTGGGTAAGGGATACAAAAAGTCTATGTGACACATTTGAGCTGACATCAAATCGATGAAGCGCGGCCGGATGAAACATAGTGAAAATAGAGGCCACAGGGCACGTACATTTTAACGATATGGGAGGGATGGCAGTGTAAGCCTCTTCCTGATCATCATGGTGACCTTCAAATTATCCAGATGTCGTTTTGTCCAGAATTTCTTGCCCATTTTCTAAGTAAAACCTTGCAAAAACATTCCAAAACAAATCATAAAAAATGTACAGGCATTCATTGTCCCCGTGTGTGTCGGCTAAGGGGCGTTCTTATAAAATGTCCCGGGATCCCGGGACCAAATAGACGACAACGATCGGCCTGGAAAGCGCGGGTTAGGTCGCGTCGGGACTGCATCAGTCCAACCATCTGGCTTGGTACCACGTTTTTTGGGGACGTTGGGACTGGGACGGTCGAAGTGCACCACAACAGAAAATACGTCGTTAACATACGCGCATCACGCAAACGATAGACCGATAGTGTTAACGCTGTTTCGCCTCTTTTACTACACGAGTTCACGCTAGGTCTTCTATTTTCGCGAATCAGTCGTCGTTGGTCGGTAGGAAGGAACACTGCGTTCATGAATAGTGGAAGAGGAGGAGCAATTCTGTGTAGCTAATAAAGCTTCGATTTCTTTTCATGAAAAGGTCTAGGCGAGTTCGTCGTCATCCATATCATCAGATAACAAGCCGTTGACAATCCCTTGTTGGTGGAAAGAATCAACAGCTCCCGGTTATCAGAAAAGTAGAGTATGTTAGCTCGAACTTAATGTGAAAAAAATTAGATAAAAAAATTGATTCTTATTTTCGGGACTTGGGACTGTCCCGGGGTCCCGTCCCGGGACATTTTGTAAGAACGGCCCTATGGCAGATGGTATACGGTACTTGTTTTGAGGCTCCTGTCATGCCATAGCACTTACGTATGGGTCAGAATAATATTTCTCTAAGTTATAACAAATTGGACAAATCTACCAAGCCCTCCAGACAAGATTTTGAAGCCATGTACGAGGTGCTAGGTTGATTACGAGCGTCACCCTAACCGCACAGATTATTTTATAGCACGTTCTGTTTATTTTGGGAAACATCCTCGAATTGATACGTTCACCCCCATTTACAAAAAAGGACAATAATGTTACTGCAAACATATGGTTGGGCAAATCACCCAGTAAGAGTGGAATACAGTGAGCAGAAATTAAAGAGATTCTTTGGAATGAAGGTGAGCTCCGCAAGTTCTCCAGAACTCTTCATGTTCATAAGATCACACCAGAAACGTACAAAGACACCTTTCCACAAACAACAATTGAAGAGCATAAGCATATGCCTTCCTCGAGATCACCAGATAGATTTATCATGATTAAGGGCAACAAGTTAGAGGCATAAACTTAGGACTTCTCCAAATTGGATATTTTTCTCTTGAAGCGTTTACTAGCAATACTAATAATTATTTTTTTTTATCTGTAACTTGAAGACAAATAAAGGGTAAGATACTGAGGAATAGTTTTGAATGGTTACATTAGTTATGAACCACAATAAGCCCAAGTAGAGATCTCGAGTCAGACTCAGTGGAGCAAATATCTACCAAAGTCTTTAAAAGTGTGTCAGACAGTCTCCGACTTGCTCTCCACATCGTTGTCGCATCCGTCGTTTTAAACTTCTGGAGAGTGGAGGCGCTTGGTTGGATTTCATAAACGAAGGATCTGAATTTTATTTATCATTTTCCCTTCGAACACCGTGTCTTTTAAAGGTGAGGACCGTGTTTGCCATTAATATGTTGTGGTATTTGTAGAAAGTCAGTAACATTATTGTCTTTTTTTTGTAAATGGGGTCAACGTATTAATTCGAAGAATAACTTTATTTTTCTATTTTTGTCCATTTAAAGAAAAGGTTGTCTTTTCAAGTACGAGAGATTTACTTAATGGGGCCGAAAAATGATGGGTTCAACCCTAATGGGGCCGAAAACAATAGTACCCCCGGTCTCTTGAGGAACAGTGATGTGCAGGTCAGCTCTTTCAAATACCCATTTTTAACACGAAGTGTGCATTAGCCAGACTCACAGGTTTAAATACTGAAAATGCGCGCAGGCGGTGCGAAAAAATGAAAAAGGTGGAGCATATCATTCATTTTAACCATGAAGGCCAGCAAGTGATAACCCAAGAACTAGGTGGGACACTGACATATTTAACCAGTCGAAGATGCTACATCGAGCTCAAGATTGCAACGAAGATCTAGTGCGACCCCATCGTGTATCAGTAAGCGATCCATACAAGTTATATTAGTTAAGAGACCTGTCAGTGAATTACCATCTAATTCTTCATTGTTAGAAGCTTTACCATTTTCCATTGCCGTAGCACCAGCTTCAGGTGTTTTATCATCGTCGCGACCGAGGTAAAGCTCAGCATTTACGCCAAACAATACAAGTTTATCGAGAAGCAGCATCAGGCGCTCTACCGAAGCTAGTGACTTGCCGGATGTAATGATTTCATTTGGCTTTCGCCTCTTCAAGAAGATGTGAAAAACGACAAGACCAAGCTCATGTAGATATAATTTCATGCTATATTAGGACGTAGAAATGGTGACTTGTTTGCTCATACAATCTAAGCGTACAGCAGTAAATGAAGTCACAACATTAATGTTGACACGTACTAAATTTGCACTCGATAGGGTATGTTAGTGTTCCCTAAGAAACGAACGCATTATGGAGACGGCATAATATCAAATACGAGTTTGATTGTATCATACATTTCCTACTACATGTAATTCCGAGCGGCCCCATTAAGGTTGAACCCATTTTTTCGGCCCCATTAAGTAATTTCCTCTTTCAAGTACACATGTAGGACTTTTCAAATTCTATTTATTTGAACCTTTTTGTAACGCACATCGATGTCAAATATTAGACCTTCACCAGTATGCTATAGCTATCCTATATTTAGCTTGGATTTGACTCACGTTTAGCGGCCTTTTGCCACAACAGTTGGAGCTATATCGATGTAAAACGATATAGCTCCAACTGTTGTGAAGATTGTCGTAATTTCGACACTGCGACATTGTGGCACGCCATTTTAAAAAACGAGTTCCTAGTCTTCGTCTTTGAGGCCATTCTGAGAAGTAAAAGTAAGTATAAAGGGAATTGCTATCTCTAATGAAATGGACTGGTGTCAATGTTTGCCCCATGCGTTCATACATTCAAATTGTCTCACCGGGGCCATATCATTTGGCGGGATTTCGCCCCATGCGTTCATACATTCAAATTGTCTCACCGGGGCCATATCATTTGGCGGGATTTCGCCAAATTTGGTACGGGTATAGGGCAAAGTTCACCTCACAGCTCGGTTGAAATCTGATTGGTCAGATGGTGGTCACCATCTCGGTTGGCTCACAGATCCTCGGTTATAAAATTATACAGGCACTTTCAACCAAAATGAATGACACTGTTTTTGTTCACCCATTTCACATTTTTTTTGAAAGGTGGGTGTGTCTTCTTGGCCCTTCGGTTAGGAGTCTCTAACCGAGGTGAGTCAAACAGAGGTGAACTTTTCCCATAGCACTGTTGGTGCAGAAAAAAACGCTTAAGTCAAATTTAGTATATGCCACGGATTCGGAGATGCTCTAATAGTTGTTAAGAAAATTCGGGAACAATAATTTCAATCCCGGCTCTCCTTGGCTATCTGGGGTAGACCGCTGTAGAGTCAGAAAAAGACTAACTGGTACGATTAAACGCTTTTCCAGAAGCAGACCATTAAAAATATCCGATACCACAACAATTTCAATCACCCAAGTTGCTCTAACTGTTAGACGATATTTCGCAACCTGATAATGTCAGTTTCATATAGTAAACTCGCCATCTATCGCCAAAAGAAGTACCGCTCGGTCATCTTGATCAGTACTTGATGACAGTTTTTTTCTGTCTCAGTGCACAAGTGTAAAATGTAGCAGGGAAACGTTTGGGGCTTCATCTCGACTTAATAAAAATGCTTCTTTCTGTTGCTTATTCGTAACTTTAACGGCACTTACGTCGATAGTACTCCACAGTGTAGAACCCAGCTAAGATGTACAAAAAGTCGTCTATCATGCAATGAAGCCTACATATGTGGTGCAGCTAGAGCCATCCAATTTCTAGACTTTTACAGTATTCGTTTTCACTTTTGGGCTTTCTATGCTTGCTACTTCCATCGGTATTCAAACTGGTAATAACAATCCTCTTTATATTCGAGGATTACTTCCTACTGACTCCTAAATTATACGCGTAACTTTACGTGATATCTTCGATAACGTTCTCTAAATCAAATTATACTTCAAGTAACGTTATGGGTAAAGCCCAAAGGCGTAAACTGAATCCTTCTCACGGAGCATGTGCTTTTTCTGATTCTGCTTCATTGAGCATTACCAACGATAGACAACCCGATATCTTGTTAGGTGGTACTTTATTAGTCTTTATAGTGATTCCAATATGGCGCGTTAAGACAAAAACGAGGACTTGTCATCTTTTGGCTGGGCAAAAGCTGATTTAAAGTTCTACTTAATGGGTTGAATGGCAAGAAAGTACAACTGTATCAAGTGAGAGCCGCGTCTCAGCGGATTGTCGGGCTCTATCATTAGAGACGTGCCATTTGAATATGTACACCCCACGTCTGGCTCTTCATGTGAAGGGGTCGAATGCATAAGAGGTCGCCACTTGCCCTTCACGGATCCTGTCATTTACGAATCTTCTCTCGAGCCCCACCCCACCATGCGTCTTCGCCTCGTCGTGACATTGGCAACTGCCGCTCTCTTCATCGCCGAGACCTCTGCTACCAGGAACCTAAAGGCACTCTCTTCTCCATCTGTGAACCATCAAGACATTGAGGACATCGACGGTGAAGAGAGAGCGCCCTTCTGGAAGACCCTAGTTGGGGCGAAACCTAAACTCGATTCCGAACTTGAAGATGAAGAGAAGAGGATTTTCGAAGGATATGACGAGTATCTCACAAAGAAAAACGCGTACAAGAAAAAGAATCTGAAGGAGATCCTAAACGATCCGGGCCTGTACGTCCTCATGAGGAATTTGAATGCTGGTGCTAGTAGTCACCGACCAAGGGTATGGCACTTCTTACGCCGTCGGCTCAACATCTTCAAGCTACGGAAAATAATTGAAGGTGCGGATAAAACTAATGAGAATGCGCTTCATGCCGCGACCGAGCTCAATAAACTCCTACCGGGATGGTTTAGAGTTAAGATCCCACCACCGGAGTAAGAACAGAGAAAAAACGAGTGACCTTTTTTCTCTGTACTAGTACGGCGTTTCCAGACAGGACGTGTTAACTCAATAAAACCTCACTTGTTCCTTTTGTGTAAGTTTTTATGGCCTAAATTAGCCATCAATTACTTATCAGTAGACCATCAGCCACATTGATATATACCTGGTTATACGTCAATTACAATATTTTTAATCATTTGGTGCATAAATCCTTTTCGATTAAGTCATATATATACCAAATCTGCAAAGTCGTACCGTAAAAGTCGGATCCAGTGGGACATACGGATCGAGTGGGACACCACCAATCTGTAATGTTGGCATCCCACCGTCATGTCAAGAGGTTTATTACCGAGTTTCTGTACGCAAGGTACAGGTCGGAAGTCACGGGGACCCCAATAACCCAAAAAACATCGAAAATAAATTTTTGACTTGATTACGACGAAAAAAAAGTGTCCCACTGGATCCGACTTTTACGGTAAAATACCGAGTCAATTTCGATATAGACATATCATCGTGTGTGCCACATTAATTTAGTAGTGTAGCCTTAAAATAGTATACCATAGGTATAGAGTTCTAAATTTGCGATATAAGCCCCTAATTGCTGACCGATTAGGGTTTAGGACTACAATGCATCAAACTGACGAAACCCGAACACCCCTGCATGACCCGGGTCCTGCAACCGACCCGGACAACCCAGGGGAAGATGGAGACAATACCTCCATGTACAAAGAGACGACCTGTGATGACGAGATTGATCCGAAAACCCCGGACTCGACGGGGGCAGAAGTCTCTAGCCCGGAGGTTGAAGATGATCCGGAGCAAGGAGTGGTACCTAGTAAACCGGTACCTGAGTCGGTAGAACCAAAAAGTCGACTCGACAGGAAAAATAGAACTTTCTACGGAAAATCCGGTAATACTGGCAGACTCACAAGAGGTCAGGAACATAAGATTGACAACTGAACTTAAGAATCACGTAGAAAATTCAAAAAAATCAAGTGAAGAGCGGCTGAGCATGATCAGATCACTGGATTCACAGGGGCCAAAACAGTTGGCACTAGCACTTAAGACCGCCCTATGCCAAGCAGTCAAGAGGAAACCGCGGGTGAAGGCCTGGCTCGACTTGACACAGGAGCTGTTCAAGTCAATCTATGTAAAGGCCAGAGGACCGACATCACGACTATCGGAGACAGCAAAACGTTTCCCGCTTTTGAAAGACTTTTAGACTATTACGAATTGTTAGTTGTGGAAGAAAAGAAGGACTGGGAGGTGTGGCGACAGCAAGTTGTGGGCTCAGCAATACTTGCGCAACGATCAACTCAATCATTCGAAGGTATCTTGTGGAAGGCCATCGGCCAGGCGAAAGTGAAGAAAGAGAGCAGCGGTTACCACCGCCTTTACAAGGATGGGCAACTAAAGTGGCTGGACATGTTTCTGCAGAGAAGGAAGATAAACTCCTCACAAAAACTTTCTTATTCAAGACACAAATATATACACCGGAAGAAATTATTCGTTTAAGGGCCGTGTGTGAGAAGGAGTATGGCAAATTTGCGCCTATGAAAGTACGAGAAGGAAGTGTGGATGAGTGGTGGATCGTCCAAGGTCTAGTGGAGGGCACAATAATAGCGAAGCAGCTGCCCTAGTTTTTAAAACGTATCATGGAAATTGAAAAGCAAGTGAAGCTGGTGCATACGATCAGGGCTCAAGTTGAAGGCTGCCTAGTACTGGATTTACGAGGTGAAAGCCCAATTAAAGAGGCATTCTTTTGTACTAGAAGTATCCAAGAAAGTATAGCGACAGCTGCGGCGACAAGAAGGTCCGGGAGCGTGGCTTTATGAAAAATGGTTGCGCAGATAAAAAACACTGTGGAAATCATGCCCTATACTTCCATTTTTTTACGAGGGATATGGCCAGAAAATTCGATGGAATAACGGTGCCATTTCATAGATATGATCATGTGTTACGAAATTTGCACCAACAAGCGCCTACTACCAGTGGATCGGCGTGGGAATTGCAACGAGACAGCAATGGGGAAAGTTTTGAACATAAAGGCTATTATTCGTGTGTGCTAAAGAATGTGACACGATCAGTGGACTTACTAAAGCTTTCGAGTTTTTTTTTAAAGGTTCTAGGCATGGAGTTTCAGCTAGATGATATCGATAAAAGTGGACCTTTTTCAGCTACATCAACGCTGTGGGAATTGATAGTTGAGTCGGACGCCTGTCCGACGGCACTATTGGACGTAAGGCGTATTTATTGGGACCACACGATGATTGTTATTGAACACCCGTCTATGCGTGGCAAGAAACAATGCCTGCGATGTGGAGAGATTGGTCACCCAATGCGGAAATGTGTAACCCCACTTTCAGAACTACTCAAGAAAAACTGTATTCACGTTAAACTGGAGGACTTAAAACTATTTGCACCGTCTACAATTACGTTTCGAATTATGGAGGAGTTGAGGGCTCGAGTTGAAGCAGTGAGGGAGAAGCAAGTGGCGGACAAAGTGGAGGCAGCCCCACGAGAGGAGATTGAGACGAACGAAAGTGACGTGAGTGGAAAAACGGTAGTATCCTGTGTTACGCCATGTAAGAATTCGGAATCAAGAGTCACGACAGAGGAGGTGCGGACGACAGATGCCCCCAGCGAGGCGGTACAGCAACAGAAACCGTTACCCGACTGGATTACTGTTACTACGAAGAAAAGTCGGGCACAGGGGCGAAAACCTCTCGTCAACGAAGAGGAGGAAAAGCCACCAATTCCAAAGGTAGCCTCAAGTTTACAACAGGACATTCAACGGTCAAGAGAGCGTCAGCCACAACGAGTAAGCAACACCCAACCGACCGCACAGGCGAAGGACGCAAAGGATAAGAGTAACCCAGTTTCTACCAAGCAAAAGACCAAGCTGGAGAAGAAGAAAGAACGCGAACAGCAGGCGGTGATTCTCCAGAAAAAGGCGAGTGCATTACTAATGCTTGAAGGAAAAGCGAAGACCTTCATCAATTCAGTGATGGAGGTAATCGAAAGGGAAGAGGGGCCCGTCCGAACGTATGAGCCAATGGACATTGATGGCGAACCCCAACAAGAGTTGACAACTGTTACAAGGGTACTAGGCTCACTAGGCCTGAAGAGGACGCCAACACCTCCAACTGGTAATTGCCAACTTTATGCAGTATGTCAAGCCCTTACCTGCTCGAAAAAAATACAAGAAAATGCGGAGCTACTGGAGAAAATGACGAAGTCTTTAAAGGAGGGCTGTTTAGCACGAGCTTTACTGGATTTCGATGATAAATTTTCACACGAGGCAAGGAAATCAACCCTTCATGAATAAGAACGTGCGAATCTGCGCATATCACCAAAGGATTCGAGGAAGTTATTCCAACAATATTTACTGGAATTTGCGGAAAGTAGTTCAAGCCTTCAGGAGAATATTCCTCGCAAATCATGGGGGAGTAATGATACGCTAATGTCGATTAGTAATCTGTTACAAAGAGACATTTACGTGAATAGCCAGCCTCCAAGTGCGAAAGTGCCGGGGTTAAATCTTTTTACACCAGAAACACGGACAATAAGGGCAAAATGGTACCACATGAGCGGGGAATATCCCATTACAGTAAGTGTGTTTTATGAACGGATGAGAGCTTTTTTGAAAGATGAAGGGCTGAAGGATTACGATGGAAAAAGGCCGATCATTTTGGAGTACAGTGTTCAACACTACTCAGCAATTTTAAGCGGAGAAAGAAGTTTGACTATGAAAGATGTTGAATTGAACAAAAATAGTGATGATGACGAGTATGATGATGATAAGGTAGAAGTGGAGCCAGATCGACTTCCGTAATCGGATTCGCGAAATGCATCACAAGAGATAGTGGAAATTGATGAAGGAACGATGACAAATTATGGGAGTTATTCACCGTGGGACCCGGACGATTGGGATGGAAATATTGAAGACCTACTTCAACGTCTGAACGGGCCAACCATTCACCATGCATTAAAATGTGAAATATCTGACATCATAATGACTAAAGATCCAAGAATGTGCGAATTACTACATTTTCTCGCAGACACAGTCAGCAAGCTGTCTTTACCAGAACCAGAGAGTTTAATGGAAGTTAATCTTGCGGACCCAGATATAAGCACTAAGTTCTTACAGAAATATCAGATTTCGAAACCTATTCTCCAACAATGGTACCAGAAAGTGTGGACGGACAACCAACCGGAACAGGAGATATTACAAATTTTGGATGGATCAATGTCAGGTTCTGAATATAAGCCTTCAGAGCAAGGAGACAGTTCGTAAGATACTTCAGAATCCGGTGGGGGTAATAGTCCCATGTTAAAAAGAATCTGCCGTCGAGTAAACACTGATGAAAGCACTGAATCAATGGAGATAGTTCCAGTTGAACGGGAATTGATGGACGAATTCATGAAATGTGAGAAGGACGTGCCTTTGGCCCCACTATCGTTGGAAGATTTTAATACCACTTGGCACAATTTATTGCTAAAATGGGAGGAACAAACTGGGATTCCTTTTCCTCTGGTTAGTCCGACAAAAACTTTGTGGATCAAGGCAGCCAAACGCGAAGCGAATCGCCTACTCCATTTAATAAAGGACATCCCCGGGTCACACTACATACTGGATAGCGTCCATTCCAGTGTATTAGTGGAACTTACTAAATTGTGGAGAGAACAACCTTGGCTGGCGGTTGTAGAGGCTGGGAAGCGTGAAGGACTGATGGATATCAAGAGTCAATGGTTTTTGGAGTGGGAACAACGTTTCAATGTGATGAAAACGCAAGGAGAAAAATTGGCGATTATCAACAGCTCGCAGGGATAGGCTCGATTAAGAAAAATTCAATTTGGTGGTAATACGGTGTTGAAGTTGCTCGCGCCGAGACAAGTCCTTCCCTAGCGACAATGCTTATAAGCTCGCATCTGTTCGCGGAACAACTAGCGGCAATCCTTGGAGATAATTACCATCCCACAGATACCATTTTATGTTTACTTCAGAGGCATAAGCCCCGATTACGACGCAAAATTTACTGCATTAGCAAAAGGGGAGTTGGCGGCTTGGAAAGATCTTTTTACGTATGTAAATTCCATGGATCTTGTCCAATCAACTGCCAAGGATGTCACGAGTACAATGGTACATGAACAGCGGGACCTAGGAAGTTACTAAGGGCACCGCCAAGCATCAGTTTCTACCTCATCAGTACTATGATATGAAGAACCTTGATATTTTAACGAAACATCGACTTCTAAAAGATATGGAATATACACCACATAAGCAATCATTCCCGACTCAATCAAAAATTTCGACGACAATCATTTCAACTCAAAAGGTAAGGGGCTTCACGCACAAGGATACTTCGGGATTGGATGTACTCATGGCGAAGAGGTGGATCGGAATATTGTGCGCAAATAATTTTCCTTCAGGAGACACACACTGTTTCTACAAAGGAACGAGACGAAGTTTCGAATAAATGGGCACTCCTCTGGGGTCAGAAAAGCCGAACTAAGACACTTTCTTACTGGAGTGTGTTTCCTTATAAACAAGGAGGACTGGCGATTCTGATATGTTCAACTCTGGCAGATCAAATTAGCCCGTGCTTTCAGAACAATTGGACAAATCGTGTAATTGCGGTAAAATGGAATGACTGTCTATTAATCAATATTTATGGACCTTCGAGTGATGCTAAAAAACGTGAATCCTTTTATGGAGATGTCCGAAATCTATGTCCCCGTAAATCCATGAATTGCTTAGTCGGAGGGGACTTTAACTGTGTTGCCACTCCAGCATTAGACCGTTTGGGGGGAACTCGATCGACCCGACCAGAGAGTAACGCTCTCTCGAGGCTCATAACAGCTTGGCAATTATGGGATGCTCGCCTGTTAATGATGCCTTTGATGGGGGAGATAGCGATTGACCCTTCTGATCACTACACTTATTGGCGTGGGAATCAGGCTAGTCGGATAGATCGGTTTTACGTTTCGGGGCAGTGGAAAACTTGGGTGGTCTGGGTAGCTGTGGAAGCTCCACCAGTCTTTTCCGATCACAATCTGGTTAATCTATGTCTTAAAGACCCAAGTACGTCACGATCTCAATTGTCAAATAGAAGGATACCATATCCCTTTCCAGGTTCTAACGAGGATAAGATTCGAAGCATGATTACTGATGATCTTACGACTACCATGATGCCTACATATTCAGCCATAACATGGGACCACTGCATTGATGACTGTCGGGATATAACATATAAAGTCCGGAAGAAGGTTGCTCGAGAGAGACGTAAGCGAATTCGTCATTTTAAACGAACAGCTCGTGATAATGCGACTGTTCCAAAACACATTGCTCATGCATTAGCGGAGGAATTACATAAAGAACGGTCATTTCGTCGAGGGTTGCGCTTACATATATCAGCTGCGGATGTCCGTTGGTTATTCAACCGGACATCCATTTGGGAGCGCGATCAGACAGTGTCCAGAATTGTGGCATCTTCTGGTCCACCTTTCGAGGATTTCCTCTCAATACCGGATAGATTTGCAGCGACTTGGCGGACCATTCTCAGCCACAGCCACCGAACGGTAAACAGTACCAGATTGATGGGAGAACTATGCCGATTCATGGAGGTTCCAAGTAACAGAAAGGTTACCAAGACACAAAACTCAATGTTACTGGCGGACATCCAAGAGGAAGATATCGAATGGGCTATAAGGGGTATAGATCGCAGAAAAGCGGCCGGCCATGATGGGCTGGGTAATGACTTTTATATGGATTTCGCGAATATTCTTATCGGACCCCTAAAGCGACTCTTCAATGATATTTTAGCAGGGGCTAACCCACCTCGGTCGTTTTTGAAGGCTGTAGTAATTCCATTACGTAAAAAGGCGACTCAAGTGACGCCCTGGACTACCAGCCAATCTCTTTGTTGACAACAGGTTACAAACTCTTCGCAAAAATCATAGCCCGTCGGTCTCAGTCCTTCTTAGGACAATTGATAGGCGATACCCAACAAGGGTTCGTATCTGGTAGAAGAATGGATAAAGCTGTTATAATGGTGAAGGCGACGTTTGCGACATATCAGGAACAACAGAAGGTATCCGCAGCCCAGAGTGCTGAGATAATGTTTCTCGACTTCAGCAAGGCTTATGATACGGTTGACCGAAAATACTTATTCACAGTATTAAGTATGTTCGGATTCTCGGATCATTTTATCGATTTAATGAATAGAATTCATGCAGGGACGACGGCGGAATTCATGGTCAATAATCAATTCTCGAAGCCCGTGGAGGTTAAATCAGGCATCCGCCTAGGGTGCCCATTAGCACCTCTGCTCTTTATCCTAGCAGTCGAGCCACTTGCTTTAGCTCTACTACAGGAAAAGAAGTTAGCAGGGGATAACCCTCTCAAATGTGATCACTCTATCCAACATCGATTCTCGGCATTTGTGGATGACTCGACGATTTTTGTTCGACATGCGGAACAAGTGCCCATAGCATTGGATGTAGTACGGAGCTTTGGAGATCTTTCGGGTTTGCACGTCCAACCAGCCAAAAGTAACTTTTTATTTCTAAATTCGGTTTATGTACCAAAAAAGTGGTACACCTTACCGGTTATACCGGACGGTGAAACCATAAGATATTTAGGTTAGTATTTTGGGTGGGTGAATTTACAAAATGTAAATTGGGCACTGCGAATTCAGAGGATAAAACGACGATTAGCAACAGCTACAGAATGCGGTACGGCTTTCATGGAAAGAGTTCAATTGTTTAACGTCATTGCGATTCCTTCTATGCTATTCACAGCTCGGATGTTTGATCCCCGGGGTGATGTACTACAAGAATTGGTCCATATCCAGAAGGCGTTTGTGTGGCGAAATAGCACCATTGGAGAGAAAGAGCGTCATAAGATTTTGGCGGCCTTACTCTTCACCCCGCATGCGGCGGGGGGGGGTAGGTCTTATATCGATTCCAGTGGCTTTACAGGTACAACTACTAAAACTAGCTCATCAGTGGTTGATAGCTGCATGTGATGGTTATCAAAAGGCGTGGTTAGACTTGACTGGAATTGGTACAGACAACTCAGCAGGACTAAGGATGTCGCCGTGCACAGGATACACAGTTTGTCAAGCGGGGAGGTCAGTTGGTGCAGTGAGAACGCAATCAGTAGCAAGAACAGTTATGGAGTAGCTGGGACCGAAATCTGATCAACATGACCAGTTACAGATGTACACTCAAAAAGTATTACCAATGGTGATCTGAACAATGGAAATCAGTCCGGGAATGAAGAGCCAAGGACTGCAACATAATGATGTATTTAGTATCACATTGGATATAGATGAATACCCCTACCACGACCTGCTTCCAAGTTCGATGCTTCCGTTCTGGGGGACATACAGTTGGGGGTCCAACCCATGGATTCAAGAAATGCGAGCGAGGGTGCTCTTTCCACGGAAATATGAGCGCATTCCGATAGTATATATTCGTGAATTAGGAATCGTAAGACTAACGAAAACAACTTATGTATGGCAGGTACAAGGAGTTGAAGGAAAATCACATACGTGTGCCAAAATAGGACGATGGTTATGTGCAATTATTCTAGCGCCGCCAAGAGTGGAAATAGGTCATATGATTGGAGAATTCTTCTTGA
>MIQA02001224.1:16835-43041 GCA_001887855.2 Sclerospora graminicola | reverse complement strand
GAGCGATCGGCATCGCGTTTCCCACGTCTATATCACAAACAGCTCCGAATGCAGCTGGGGGTAGGGCGTTACATTTCCCCATCAGTAAGTGACGCCTCTTCCAGTTGATCTTCTTTAGCTGATCGATTTGTTCGGGCGTATTCACCTTGGGATCACCGACCTGTAAATCTTCCATGGTGACTTCTGGCATATTTGGCAATACTTCCGGTAACACAGCCATCTGCTTCTCGATACCTTCAATATACTGATCGCCGCCTTCGTGTATACACACTTGTTCGTCCACCTGATCTACCTTTTTCTGATCGGCATCATCTTGGATCGCTCCTTGTACGTCACTCGACTGATGGTTTACTTCGGATTCACCCTCCTCTGTAATGAATTCAGCTGGTTCATCCTCCTTTTCTTCCTCATGATCGTGCTTGGACTCTTCACTGTCCTTTCCGCTAACTGGGTCCGCTGTTTTCGGTGAGCCGGGCCTAATTATACTCAATATCTGTGGACCTTCTTTGGCCCGGCCTTCCCCTGTCGCTCCGATCGGTGACCTCCTGATCAGCAGCTTGGTCGGCGTAGAATACTCCGGCTTCTCGACCATAGGTGAGGTATCTTCATCCGCTAAATCTTCGTCACTGATCATGTCCGTGGTGGCTTGATAAGCCAAATTCTGCCATTCAATGTATCTTCGTGATCCCACTGAAACATATCCGATCTGTCGGGGTACTTTCCCTTCAGGTAACCACATCCCTAAGATCATATCTTCGTGGATGATCAGCGGCTGATCGGATATATTTGTGACTCTGATGTAGCTTGATCGGCCGATACCTTTAACGAACGTTGGTACCCAACGTTCGCCACGGGTCAGTCACAATTTCTGTTGCCGATCACTCGACCGAATCATGACATCGACTGATCGGGACACCCCAATGTTCTCGTACTGACCCATCTTTAACATCCGTACATGAGTACCATACAAAGGTCGTCGGCCAGATAGCTGAATCTGCACTTCATCCGGCAGAGTCAGGGTTCCATGAGACAGGTCAAGTCGTATACCGGCTGGTACCATAAAATCCATCCCCAATATCGCGTCTTGACCGGCTAACCGGCCGATCCAAGCATTAAAAAAGTAGACCAGGGATCCTGCCAGGGTGATCTTCACACGTGATTGTCTTTCCGTCATATATGAGCTCTCGCCGATCCCAACACATTCTTGCCTCTGGGTACTGTCTATACGACATCCCACCTTACGAGCAAAGGCGGAGTCGATGATCGAGACTTCCGCCCCAGAGTCAAATAAAATAGTGGCTTTTTCATTGTTGATCTTTCCGTTAGCTTTAGCCTGTTTAAACCACTTGTCGGGAGAGTGATACTTCCAGTATCCACGGGATTCGCCGGGCAGTAGATCCAACTCCATGATCACGTCCGATCGTGAATATTCATCCACTCTGAGACTGTAGATCGGACACCGATCGATGCAATTTGAATTAGAACATGTATTGTCGGTTATCTTTTTTTCCTCAAACTTATCTCCGCTACCGACATATGCATAAATGCAGAACATAGATCGCTCGGCTCGAACCAGATTCCAACCTGGCGAGCGATCTAGTTTAACATCTTCTCAACATCTGGTGGGAGCATACCAGCATGTTTAGTCGGCACATACCATTTGCGCATCAGATTAAAGAATTCTTCGATCGGGTAGGCGCCGGCGTCATGAAGCTTCCCACAGGTCTTGCACACGAAAAAACAGTGATCAGAAGGGTGACCTTTACGATCACATTTTCCACACGTAATTCTTTTTCAACAATCACGATCTCCATGTTTGGTCGACCCACAATGCACACATTTCTTACGAGATCGGTCCTGATCAGGTTTAATACCACCAGGTTTCCGTCCGTCCACACCATTAGTCGATGATCTCGGGCGATACATTGGTTCCGTCGTAAATACATGACGGTACTGTTCCTCGTCCGAACTCAGACTCGACTGACCACTTTCTTCTTCAGAACTTGAACTGTCTGACTCCTTCGCGATCATTCGAATCGCTCTGGCTGGTCGGGCTGCCGGTATCTTGCCCTGATCAGGGTGTGGCTTGGACCGGTAACGGTTCGATCCTACCTCGACCTTGGGCTGTCGACTCTTGGCCCGCTGCAGCGTCCTCAGAGTCAGTTCCAGTTGTTCTGAGTCCTTTATACGGAGCAGGGTTAGCTGATCAGCCAGATCGCGATTATCCAGAGTCCCAATGAAGTGCTCGACATGTTCACGGGCTATGTCCGGGTGTCGTGGGTCCTTGATCGGCATTTTCGCGCGTAGACCAGCAACATTCAACCGATGTAAGTACTCGATCGGCGTCTCGTCGGATCTTTTCTTCATGTGGTAGTACTGCCTAGCAACAGACACCCCCGAATTGCAATATTGTTCTTCAAACTCTTCACACAAACGAGGCCACTTCAGACGCACTTCTCGACTTAGCTGTTTAAGCCAGTTCTTGGCCGGACCTTTCATTAGATCAGCGAAGATCAGGCATCTCTCAGCTTCCGGTGTCTTGTCCCTCAGAAAAGCTGACTTAGTCCGGCTTAACCAACCTCTGGCCTGATCGTCATCCATATCTTTTCCGGTGAAATCCTTCAACTCCGAGATCGCAGACATTCGTACTCGGGTGATCGTTCCTGATTCACTATCAAATGCCTGCGCGGAGGCCATATTCGCTCTACGAGGCATCTCGATGTCCAGATCATCTGGATCGAAATGTTGGCTGATCTCGCCCTCTGACTCCATGTCCACATCACTCCGCGGGGGTGATCGGTGAAATCGGTCTTGGTGATCGGCCTGGCATATCGAACGAACAATTCCGGCTGATCGGACTGATTCCATCTCCACGTCCACGGGTTTCTTGACCGATTTCTCAGCGGACTGATTCATATTCGGTGCCGATCGCCATGGTTTTCCTTGTCCAGGTGCATACTGAGGCAATCCATATTGTTCACCCGCAAATCGGTTCATCATTGTCGCGAACATGGCTTTTAATTGCTCTGGGACCTCCGGCATGTTGGTTGGACCGGTATTGGAGGTCGGATTGGTCTGTGGCACTTCCTGAGCATCTTCAAAACTATCATCCGATCCGACTCTACCAGGTTCAGGCTTTCTCTTCCTATTCTGTGACTCGGTCTTGGGGTCGATCTGCTGGATCCCTTTCGGGCCCAACGTCATACGTGTGATCCCAACCGAGAAGTCGGTGGATGCCGCTCCAGATTGTGATGACGATTGATAGATCGACTCGATATCCATAGGATACTCCACCAACTGTGATCGGTGCGAAGGATCCGCCATCGGCGACTGAACCACTGGGTTCGCCCCTAGTAACGAGGCAAGATGATCATACAGGGTGATCATAGATTCTCTGATCGTCTCCTGATCCAGATCGAATAGCATATTCGCGTCGAAAGCACCAGTAGTGAAACCAACCTCGTCGATCTGCGCCAAGAGGTTCCTGATCAGATCAAGTTGACTGCCTGTGATCACCGGCCGGGTCGCTCGACCTTCCAGCTTCCCGATGATCTTAGGCTTAATGATCTTCATCACTTGGTTGGTAGCCAGGAACTTGTTAAACTCTCGAAGATAGAACAGTCGTTCCACATCTTGGACAGTGGTCTTCTCGGCTGGTTCGATCTTCTCTTCGTCTTCCTCGAAGATCTTCGGTTTAGGTTTCACATATTTTTAGGTGGATCGCAATGATCCGCCCCCATATTTTTTCTGTCTTTTTCCATTTTCTTCTTATGCATAGGATCAAGGTCAACACCTCGATCCTTTCCTGGGTTATAGTCAACTTTACTATAACCCAGATCGGCCCCGATCGGGGCCATGTGGGGAGTTGTTTCATCTTTAATCTCGACCTGGCACTCCACCAAACCAGGTCGATCATCGCTTCCTTTAGAAATGGACAGCATCGGAGGCGATACGCCTTCCTCCAATACACCCGAAAAAGTTTCCTCCACTTTGATTTTCACATCTTTTTCATCATCAAAGGAATCACGGTGATATCCTGAGTCACCAAGTGATCCGGGCACGCGCACCATTGTGGTGGAGCCGATTTCCAAATCCATGACCGAAGTCGTGGGTGGAATCCGGATACCCACTGGCCCGGACGACCAACTATCGGAGGGGGTACTCCGTCGATCCTGATCAGCATCGGAATCAGATGAATCACCACTGTGGTGACTGATCTGATCCTCCCGGTCATCTGGCCGGTCTTCATGCTCGTTGGGGTCTATATTTAACTTCATCTCACCTTGTGTACCCGTCGATCGGGGCTGATTACACTCACTTAGGTGGACTCGGTGACGAAAAGGATGATCTTGATCAGGTCGGAGGGTTTGACCTTCTCGAGACGGGGGGTGTCCTCGGGTGGAAATCTTCACCGGAGAACGGGTTGGGGTCGACACTTATTCAGTATCTAGGCACTGATCAGGAAAGTTCGTCTGATCAGGCCAGCCAATGAGAGAGAGATATAACGAAACCAAGAAAATGCGATCAATCCACGATCTTCCACAGTAATCCACAAACGTTATCTCCACAAAACCTTTACCAATATTATTAACGTGTTCCAAACACGTGCGCGTTGCGGGTGAGGTTAGATCACCTAAAACAAACCCGTCGGGGGTCTTCCGGTAAGCCAAAATGCGTCTAAGCGCGTCTTAACCGGGAAATAGATGAGCAAGAGGGGACTAATCAACCCTGTGCTCCCAATGACCGCACACGTGGCGGAGCGACTCTTTGCTTTAGGGGAAAATCTAAACCTGTTATTATATATGCAATGTCCTATACCTGTGTACCATACCTCAACTCATGCCTGACCTTTACTTCGAACCTATTTACTTCGTCGCACGGTTGCGTAACACCCTCTTGCCCATCCTGGCTGCACCTTCAAGCTGATCTGTACCGCTTCTGCCCTGATCACGACCCGACTCTTCAGAAGATCTTCAACCCATCCTGATCTTCAACAAACGACCTTGAAACCACTTGAAACCTGCTCTTCAGCACTTGTTCACTTCATATATAGTCCGACCAAACCGAGAACTTACTTGCCCTTGCATATCAACGCCGATCAGGGGCTGATCGGCCCTGATCACGATCGACATAGTGATCGACCAAGTGATCAGGTGGTGTTCAGGCTGATCAGCCCTTGATCACCTCGGGGACGCTCTGGGTCATCATCATCACGACTCAACTCATCTTCCAAACCACACTTCCGATCTTTATACCTTGTCAGGACAACCATACAACACCGATCTCGGCTGATCAGGCCTGATCAGGCCTGATCAGGCCTTGCCACATCATCTTCGGACCAACCAAAGGTTCACATCACTCATACAACCTGTTAATCCACCTGCCCGATCTTCATTCATCATTTGATCTTCATTCTTCGGGCATGACAAGCCGATCAGGCTGTAACTTCGTATCATAGCCAGCTTCAACCACTATACCATTCAGAGATCGGCTGGTCACCTGCCCTTGGTATGTCATGTCAACAGTCACTATTTCTTATTACATCCACGAGAACTCCACTTAGTGACTGTGATAACGATCGTGATCGTGATCTCCATCATTCCGCCAGTGCCTGGGACTGACCATACTTGGCTGATTCTTCCACGTCGTAAAAATCCGTTGGCCACCACCATTTCTTCTTAATCGTGATCGACCTTTTCCCACCCATCAACCATCATATGTTGATGGGTGTTCTATCGTCACCAATCAACGGCCATGTGTGGTCCACTTCAGTCCCAATATTTCCGATCGCTTCACCACACCAGACTATGAGAAGTGCCTGGTCTTCGGAGACCTAATGAAGGGTCCGGCTGAAAACTGGATCCAATAGCTCAGCCGGGAAGTCCGAGTTAATTGGAAGGGATTGGCTGAAGCGTTCGAAGAACAATATTCTGGATCTGGAATGTCGGTGGCGCGCCAATATTTCCATACCAAGAAGCGGGCGGGTGGGACCCCTCTGGAGTATCTACATCGCCTAAATGTCGCCGGCATGAGGGCGAATATTTAAAGAAGATGCCAGCCGGTCGGAATCCGCTCGTGAACATGTGGAGCATTTTATCGGCACGTTGGACGATCGGGACCTGGCGGACCAGCTGGCATTACTGCGATTGAAGAATACCACGGAGCTGGAATTGACGCTGTGCACCTACCAAAAAACGAAGAAGCGAGCTCCAAGGCGGCAGTTGGAACTGGCCGGTTCAAGTCCCGTTTTTACTCGGATCAAGGAAGCCGGCCGCCATCTACCAGG
Source organism: Sclerospora graminicola (assembly GCA_001887855.2). Classification (NCBI taxonomy): domain Eukaryota; phylum Oomycota; class Peronosporomycetes; order Peronosporales; family Peronosporaceae; genus Sclerospora; species Sclerospora graminicola. The sequence goes on along the minus strand of MIQA02001224.1, from coordinate 36,755 downwards.
ACGGCCCGAGCCGTCCGCATGGTCGCCCGAGAGTCGGATGTGACTAGCTCGGAAGAGGTGTACCAGCGGTCTGGGGGCGAGTCCGAGGAGGAGCAGTACCGGTACCTTTTCTCGGCGGAAGCCAGTCAACCATCCAGGCTGCCAGATGGGTCCAGTCAGCCGAAAGGTTTTCCGGTTTGAAATGACCAGGATTACCCCAGACGCAAATGTACCCACTGTGGGTCCATCAAGCATGAGGACCGGAGCTGTTGGAAGCGGCTGACCTGCAAGAAGTGCGAAAGGAAGGGACATCCACCAGAAAACGGTTTGTTCACCTGCAAGCCTTAAGGGAAGTGCATGAGGCGGGACTTTGCACTATCGAGGATATTTACAACCAGAAGAAGAAGTGGTACGTCCCGACCAAGCATGCCGGAATGTTGCCGCCCGGGGTGGAAAAGATGTTAAACTAGATCGCTCGCCAGGTTGGAATCTGGTTCGAGACGAGCGGTCTAGTGTTAGTATCAATGCATATGTCAGTAAGGAGGATGATCAAGAAGCAAACTGAAGCGTAACCGACAATACATGTAAGTTTGACGATTACGTCATCCGGTCCCCGGGCAGCACGGCTGTCCTCTTCCTGGTGAGCAGTATACGGACGGACGAATATTCTCTGTCTGAAGTGCCGATGGAATTGAATTTGATACCTGGCGAATAACGAGGTTATTGGAAATACCATTCGCCGGATAAGTGGTTCAAGCAAGCCAAGGCAGATGGTAAATTTAATAACCAGAAGGCTACTATGCTGTTTGACCCTGGCGCAGAAGTGTCATTCGTTGACACCACCTTTACTTGTAAGGTGGGGTGTTAAATAGATGAGACGGAGCGGTAGGAGTGTATCGGTATTGGAGAAAGTTCATATATGTCCCAAGGAAGAACTGCCAGCATACGGTTGGATTTATCTCATGGGACATTGAGGTGTTGGATGAGGTGCAGCTCCAGCTGGCTGGCCGGCGGCCCTTATATGGTGCTCACGTCCAGTTCCTCAAGTAAGGTCAGTTTTTAACAGTACCAGTGGGAAGAGCGGTTGGAGTAATGGTACGACCACACGACAGGCGGCGTAAGCTAAGGCTGACTAGGGGCGAGTGCTGGGTGCCTTCGTTTGTTAAGGGGAGCGGGGTCACCTCAATTACATAAGTGACACCAATATCTCGGAAAGCCCCCTCACCTTGCATGGAGATGTGATCATTGGAATGTGGCTGGCCGAGGACAAGGTGCCCCGCCGGCCGGGTTATGTCACTATTGGCTCATGAAGCTATATCGAGTGGAAAAACCTGGCCTTTCAGGCAACCACCGAATTGGTCAGCGAAGAGGAAATAGTGGAAGAGGACCAGACTCCAGTGGTGGCTAAACCAGAGTACTGGACCCCTTCTAGGATATTGACGCGGATCCGGCTGAACGTATTGGCCGAGATCTTGCCCCGATCGCTGAACTGGTTTTGTCCACTCTGCCGAAGACGGACGAACGACAGGATCAGGAGAAAAGACAACGCAGAGTTACATGTGCGGTCACCTCCGATGTCGGATGGCTTGATGAGCAGGATGATGCTGGATCGACCTATCCGGCTGACCGGGATTCAGAATTAGTTGGATGCGTATCGACTGATCCACCTGATCCGGATCCGGAAATAGCCGAGGCTGACCAGGTCTGCATTCATGAAGAGGGCAATCTATACGTCGAAAGTATGGAGGATCAGATGGCGGTGTTACCTGAGGTGACCCCCTGCCCACCAGCAGTTACTATTGACGATTTACAAGTCGAGACCAAGATGTGAACACCCCAGAAGAGATCATCAGGCTAAAGGACATCATATGGAAAAGAGAGCATCTGCTGATTGGAACCGGAAGCGCACTACCTCCGGCCGCCTATGGGGCGGTATGCGACATTGATGTGGGAGACGCCAAGCCGGTGGCGCAAAGGTGCCGGAGAGTCGCCCCCCAGTATCGGGAAAAACTGTCGGAGCTTATCAAGGGATTGTTGGACACCAAGATAATTCAGCCGTCCACCTCGCCATGGGCTTTTCCCATCGTAATCATTATCAAGAAGAATGGGGTGAATATAAGGCTGTGTATTGACTACTGGCTGGTGAACCGGCTGACTAAACGGATGGTTTACCCGATGCCGTTGATAAACGGCTTGCTGGAGGATTTGGATAAAGTTTTGTGGTATTGCTCATTGGACATGGGCAGTGGATTCTAGGTGGTCTCTATGACCGATCGTGCACGGGAGATCTCTGCGTTCGTGACGCCCATGGGGTTGTTTGAGTGGAACCGAATGCGTTCAGCATAAAGAATGCTCCGCAGATTTATCAACGGCTGATAGATAACTCGCTGTATGGACATTTCAAAATCAAGGCGGATCAAGATCCCGCTCTGGTCAGTGATGTGTCCGCCGAAGGTATCTTGGACCCCGTCCCAAAACCTTAGGTTTTGGGGCGGCGGTCCTACATTCATGAGATTCCTCGTGAGAGCTACTCCTTGGGATTTACTTTATAAAAAAATGAAAAAAATGATGATTACGTGTAAAGGTGAATCTTACGATTAGTGTGGTGAAGAGTTTCTGCGAAAAAACTAAGGTGACTTATTTGGGTCACAAAGTTTCGATTGCCCGATTGGAAGCTAATCCGAATGATCTGGAGTCTTTGACTAAACTGGCTTTCCCGCGGGCATTGAAGGCCACGCAATCTTCTGTGAGCAGTTTGAATTACTACAGTCGGTTTGTTGATGATTTCGCGGTCCATGCTGCTGTTTTGTATGAGAAGTGGATTACCACAAGATGAGAGAGCAGGATCGGCAAGAAGAAATGCTAACCGAGCCAGCAATATCCACCAATGATATGCTGACCGGGTCATCTATTTCCACCAATGATATGCTGCCCGGGTCAACTATTTTTTTGGCCAATGAGATGCTGCCCGCGTCCACCCAGACATGCAGCCGGCTTCCCAACTCCAGTGCTACCGGGCCGGATGACCACATGACCAGGGCGATGGTGGCCTTTGGCATGCCGAAAGCAAAGATGGTGACCACACCAGTCCTGAATCATTTTGATGTTAATAAGCCTGTGGTCATTATCTATGCTAGCAAGTGGGCTATCTCATCTGCCCTTGTGCAGGATCATGACGGAGTGTATTGTCCTGTGACGTTCACTAGCCGGACACCGAAGGCTAACGAAGTTAACTATAGACTAGTGCATAAAGAAGTTTTGGCTTCACTACGGATCCTGGATGTGTGCTATACTATGCTGGTGTCTCGACCTATTAAGGTATTGTGTTGTAGTCGCTCTCAGAAATTCTTCGTGAGATGCGAACACCACGGGGGGGGGCAGATGACTGACTATCGGAGGGGGTACTCCGTCCATCCGAGTCATGATCCGATCCGGCATCCGGCCGGCTGGATCGGTCACTTCCATCACCTTGGTCGTGACAACCATGTTAAAAGCTCACCTTGTGTACCCGTCAGTACTGGCAGCGCTTTCTTGATGTTTCCTAGGGCGAAAGGTTAAAAGTCCGTCGAATTGGGAGACGAGGGTTAGGACTAAGGGTATCTCCTGGGCGGAAATCTTCACCGGGGAGCAGGATTGGCAATATTCTTGAGGTTTGTATACTGCGGTGGCTGGACCGAGAAAAATCGATCGGCCAACTAAACCAATGATAATAAAGGGGTAAATCCAGTCGTGTATGTAATAGGGAATCCAAATGATACTCCACAATCTTCCACAGTAGGCCAAAACGTTACCACACTTTCAATAGAGATAAACCGTATTCAAAACACGGGCGACTTAAGTTGAGTATACGCGACGCGGCGATTCCTGGTTAGGGGACTTCCGGTGGGTTCCCCTAAACTTCCTCGGGCAAACCAATAGCAGCAAGAGGGGACCTTGTTAGCCCTCCGATGTGAACCAATGAAAGCGACTTGTGTCTACGAAAGCGAAACGTATACTGATTTTTATCCCTATGTACAATACTCCCTTTTGTGTAACCTACCCCAAAAAGCCCGGCTGGACAGTTATGTGTCTTACTGAATAGCCCAGTCAGCTCCACCTGGATCTCTTTTGTGTGGCGCACACAAAAATCATCCAGCGTCACCTAGATGCTCTTTTGGGTACCGTACATCAAACCATCCAGCTCCAGCTGGATGCTCGTTTGGTGTACTGTACACCAAACCCATCCAGCTCGCCTGTATGCTCTTTGGTGTATCGTACACCAAACCCATCCGGCTTCACCTGGATAGACATCCATCTAGGCCACTTAGCCGCTGGCATCAGCTCTTCCTGAGCAGCTTAGCGTCCACCTCCGGCACCCCTCCGCCTTCCACAAAGGCCCAGCCGCCTTCAGGCACATACATCCTTCAAACCATCCGTCCCTTGGTCATCAATCATCGGCAGCCATCCGGTCCATCTCTGGATAGCCCGGATACAAGTCCCTTGACCACGCCCACCTGGCTCTATTCCGTGCCTGGCACCCTTCTGCCGCCAGAGAATACACCCGGCAGCTACTAGCCCACGTCCCATCTTAGCCGGTCTGGCAGCTGGCTAGAACCAACATTTTCACCAATCAGGTGGGTGCGGTCACTTCTCATTAGCCCGTTAATTTTCAAGTCACTTCACCAAACTCACTTCAACGTTTCTGAATACTAGAGGGGTTAGTACAAGAATTGGAAATCTGTTTCGTCAGTAAGTCGGCCTGTTAGTCCATATGACGAGTTTCCTCTCCAATCGATCCACTTCCTGGAATGCAAAAACTCTCTCTTGAATCAGCTGGTCGTGGCCGTGATGGTGGTTCTCAAGCTGTTGCAGGTGGTCCGCCACCTTAATAATTGACTTCTTTAAGTTATCGATTTGTTCATCTGGAGAAAGTGAAGGAAGTCACTCATGTGTATCGAATAAGCTAAATCAAACATGAACATCACTTTATCACGGATTGTTACAGTTAAGCACGAACCATGAATTGCATTGAAGCGACCGTGTTGGACGGCTTGGTCGAATGTACGCAGAGGGGCAAGGTCAGCAGATAAACGATCACGCTCGGCCGTTAAATGCCGGACAAGGTCTTCTAATCTCGATTGATCACGGGTTTGATCAGCTTAAAAAGCGTTATGCCGGTCATAATTCACACGCGAGTCCGCCAAGCGCTGACAAACTCCGCAGATTCATGTTCTAGGCGATCTATTGCAACTTGCTGATTCAATAATCCAGCGCGAATTGCTCGGTTGGTTTCGGATAAGGACACCAGCTCAGGAATCACATCCTGAAGACACATTCGCAGTCGACTGGTGTCCGCCGAGTCTGAAGAGAGTGAACCAGTCCCTTCCCCTAAGAGCGCCAGGTGCTCCAAGAAGCGAAAAGAACGACTCGGAAGGGACCAGGTAGCAAAACGCAGGGGCGGGCGGAAGGAAGCCAAAGTCGTCGCTGGTGGACGAGAGCTGGCTATGACCGAAGTGGTCGGGGGGGGGGGAGATAGGATGATCCGGAGCTTGATCTTGGTGGCGAAGCCTCAATCGGGGGCCAAGCAAAGAAGCCTGTGGAGAACCAGGGGGCGGAACCGGATCAGTCAGGATCACCAAGTGGACAAAATCGTTATGAGGTGAGTCGAACCGCAGTCGTTGCGTGGCTGCAGTTTGTCTCAGGGGCGGCTAGGTGGAGTAACCCCAGAAATAAGTGGCCCATATATGGATGTTGATTAGTTGTTGTCGGGATACCCATAAAGATAGAACCGTTGATGAGTGGGACAGGCTGGTTCAACTTAGGATGATATAAGTAATTACGGGCTATCGTAAAAACGTGGAAAACACATGGTGTTGCTGTTGTAGCACCTTTTCCCAGAGAACAATGGATTGGTCGAGTATCACGACCAGACAAGAGTATCCAGATACCGGGTTGGCTTTGAAGTCGGACCGGTAAAGACATGTGTAATGGAGCAGGTTTATGGATAGTTTAGTATACTCGATGGACCTAAATATGATTAAAAATAATAAATGTAGTCAATTACTTGGGTTTAATTATTAGCTACTATGTAAGATCTTATGCTGTGGGCTAAAATCGGCTCAAGTTTGTTGGCAGGACGGTTATTTGCAGACATCAAACATCGACTCGCTTGCTGGGGCGGTTTTGGTAGGGTGTCAAACACGCACTCGATGCAAATCTGCAATTTCATCCCCTTTCCTCTTGAGACAACGCTTCTCCGTTCCTGCGTCGCCGTTTCCTCGTTGGGACCTTGCTTGGATCCACAGAAAATTTAATATTTCCGCTGGTGAACGCTTCCACTGTTCAAAAATCATCCTGTTCCTTGTTTGCCACAACCAAGTCGTTACAATAGTGCAGATCCCCGCACCACCGCCTCTGAAAGTGGTCCAAGAATGCTGATATGGAAGTACCATAACGGTTCATCATCGCCGGCTTTATCCGATTCTCTCAAGATAGGCGACGAACGAGTAACAATATCTGGTTTAAAGATGTCCAAAGCTGCTTCAGAAAATTCTTCCTCGACCCAGTGACGCAGCCATTTTAACCAGATCTGTTTTGCTTTGAGGCAATCTCAGAAGATGTAATGAATACTCGACCTCTAAATTTGACGACGTGGGCTCATCGGCAATACAGTGCTTCCAAACCTTTTTTGGTGAATGATCTTGAAGAAAGAACCACCAATAATGCATGTGTCTACTTGTCTGCCACTCGCTCAGTACTCCGGATAGGCGGGTCGCAATACTCATGTGATAGCATTTCATAAAATATTTTCGAATCGCTTGTGTGATTCCCCAAAGCTCCGTACTATCCGGAAGGGGTATCCTATTTTGTGTAGTGATGGGTGAGGATAGCACACTACAGTAGTCAGTAGAGAAGAATTCTCTGTGTCCGTCACTATAGATATAGGTGATAATATATCCAATAAATTCCTCCATCCGTCTGAAACAGATGTACGTCTAAGTCTGTGGTGGAGCCAATTTTCAAATCTAGAACGGAAGTCTTGGACGGAATTCGGATACCCACTAGCCCGAACGACCAACTTTCGAAAGGGTACTCCGTTGATCCTGATCGCCATCAGAATCAGATAAATCACCATTATGATTACTGATCTGATCTTTCCGGTCATCCGACCGGTTGTCATGTGAGATAGGATCCATTATTCAACTTCATCTCACCTTGTGTACGCATTGATCTGCGGTGGTTACACTCACTCAGGTGGACTCTTAGATGAAAAGGGCAATCTGAATCAGGTCGGAGGGGGTGGCCTTCTCGAGACGGGGGGTTCTTGGGTGGGAATTTATACCGGAGAACGAGTCAAGGTTGATACTTAGCTAAAGGCACTGATCGGGAAACTTCGTCCGATCAGACCAGCCAATAAGAACGAGAGATAACGAGAAACCACAAAAACCACGATAAAACCACGATCTTTCACAGAAAACCACAAACGTTATCTTCACGAAACTTTTCCAATTAATATAACGTGTTCAAAACACGTGCGCGTAAGGGGGGGGGGGAGGTTGAAAACCTAAACAAAACCCGTCGGGGGCCTTCCGGTAAGCCAAAATACGTCTATAGGCGTCCTAACCGGGAATTAAGTTGAGCTACAGGGGCCTAGTTAACCCTGTGCTCCCAATGACAGCGACACGTGGCGGAGCGACTCTCTGCTTAGGGGGTAAATTCAATCCTGTTATTATATATGAAATATCCTATACCTAATGTACCGTACACAAATTTATGTGACCTACCCCATGCTTCGATCTTGTTGATTTCGTCACACGGTTGCGCCAGTACCACCATAAACACATCTTCGACGCATCTTCAACCTGATCGGTACCACTTCTAGACCGATTACGATCAAACTCTCTGGCAATCTTCATCCACCCTGGTTCCTCGGAAATCAGCATAGAACCAGTTCGGGATCGGTCTCTCAGGCACTGTTCGCCCGGTGCCATCCTGATCTTGACTGAAACTCCGCCTCCCTCCACACCTGGAAGCTGAATCGGGGCTGATCAGGATTGGTTGTGATCAACACAGTGATCAGCACAGTGATCAGGGCGATCAGCACCGTGATCAGCAAAACATCGACATCGCCCGCTCACTCAACCCTATTTTCGACCTCCATCATATGTTGGACCGCAAGGGTCGCACCGACTTAGCACTCCTCTTGAAATTGGACCCGATCAGATCTCTTTATGCTAATTCAGGGTGGATTCATCGACCCTTATCGCCTGCCCCAGTTCACCACTTTACATATCAAGCTCTCTCATATACCTGATCTTCATATCCTAGGGCGGAGCCAAGTGATTCGGCTGATCAGACCGAGATTTCCATATCCCATTCAACTTCAGCGTCTGGATCATCCCTGCCCACTCCAATGACCGGGTTCTGCTCTTCCTAATATACCATGTCGTCATTGATGCTGCCCATCAGGTTTGTCTCGGTTGATCTGGTCTCGCATGTTCACATGAAAACTCCACCCAGTATTCAGTATCCAGATCGGACCGTGATATTCGCTAGTCCGTTAATATCTGGGACCAGACGTGATAACGGTATCCTCGTATTGCTTCTACATTTACGATGGCCCGTTGTCTACCATATGAACGGAAAATATCAGCCTGTCCCATCCATCAAACGGTCCCATCTTGATGGGTGTTCCCATCGCCACAAATCAACGGATATGTGTGGTCCACTTATTCTTGACGTTTTGTTGGATCGCTTCACCACAGCCACCCCTGAGCCGAACTGCAGCCGCGAAAAGACTCAATCATTACAAAATCTTCTACTTGGCCGCCATGTCTGATTCGGTTCAGCCTCCTCTCTCCTTCCCTGCCTTTCTAGCCATCGTCTCGCCTCCGGAGTCAAGCACGTCTAATCCAAGCCGTTCTACCACTGTAGCTTCTACGATCTCGACCGCTACGACTGCTGCGATCACGATCAGCTTCATGTCTCCAACGACGAATTTGGCTTCTTACCGTCCGCCCCTGAGTTTCTCCACTTTTCCCCCTCCGAGCCGTCCCTTTGGCTATCTGAAGCAACTGGCTCGTTTGGTGGATGAGACAGGTTTACTTTTTCTGGGTCCTATGGAATCCAGCCGTCTGCGGTTTGGCCTCCGGAGTGCGATTCCTGAGTTGGTCTCTTAATGTAAAAACCAACCGGACGCTTCGCGCTGAATCGTTCGATCAGCGGGTCACAATAGATTGCTTGGAGTGTGATTCTGTTGACTTGGCAAAACAACTGTCGGTTGGGTTGGGATAGTGTATTTAAGGATATACCAGTATGCCAACTTCCCCAACCTTCATCGATGAAATATTCCAGTCTTTCGTGCTTCTATAATTCCACATTCTCTCCCATGGATCTGTGAGAGCTTCCGCCACGTCTGACGAAGTAATATGTGTCTCTTGAATGATGACGAGCCCCGGCCTACTAGCGGCCGGTTTATTTCGCCATGCTTGCAGCCAGCTTATTCTAGACCCGGACGTAAACCTCTTACATTCTGAGTGATGACACGCAGCTCGTCAGTCTGGCTATAGTCCTGGCGATTTTGTACTGCCGATCCACGATCTCTTCGACAGTTTCCGTCCGTAAGAATCCATGATGCTCAAAGCCGTAAATTTGATCGCCGCTGACAAGTAGCCACGATCAAATTGGACATGGTGGCTTTGGCGCGGGAGAGTGGATCACATGAGAGACTCATAGTAGAGAACATTGTCAAGAACACCGCCCCAGACATGAAAATGGCTTTGAAGATCCGCTACAATCCCCATCGTGAAGACTACATGCAGCACGCTCATGAATTTATTGCGTGGGCTCAAGTGGATCATGACAACCTCGCCACCGTTCTTGCCGACCAAGACCTTGACCGGTCAGGAATGAAAGATCGAATCCAGGTCTTGACGGCTAAAGATCAGTTATCCGTCGATCTTGCTGCCTTGCGTATCTTGGCGGGGCTTCTGACACTGTTTCCTCGTTGCAGTCGATGGTTCGCTCTTTGTCCATCACCGTCCGTGATCAAGGTATGTTCCGCCCAATTTGTGTTATCATGGCATGTTTATAACTTCCTTTATTCCCTTGCATCAAGACTATGAAAAAATCGATGGTTGAGATGGTGGGCCACCTGCAATTGCTCGAGGACCACCATCGCGACCATGACCAGTTAATCCAGGAGAAGATTCGTACCACCCAGGAAGTGGGGCGCTTGGAAAAAGAGACGCTTCACATAGACGAGCAGGTCAAACTCCTGGTGAATCAACTCTCAGATTTTAATATTGGCCGTTCCAGTGTTCAAAAACGGTTGGGTGCGAGTCAGAAAGAGGCCGATGACCGTCAGCGAGAATTGAATCTTGCTCGGGTCAAATTTGAGACCTTGCAGCTGGACGAGCGCACCTGGGATCGACGCCACGACGAGCTGGAAAAAGTCGCTTACCAGACGATGGACAGGTAGACTGACCCGAATGCTGATTCGGGATCACTCCGGATAGCTTTACGTGGATTTCCCGAGCTGGTCAGTACCCTCGTTCCAGCTGGTGCGAAATCAAGCAAGTCTCCTGGATCGAGTCCACCATCGCCAACCTTTTCTCCCGCTTCTTCTCCGCCGATCAATGTGGGGGTTGGTCACCCAGCGATCGGTGAACCGGTGGCTCGTGAATCCGCACGATCTGGTCCCTCCTCGACTTCGAGATCAGTCTCAGCATCCTTGGTTTCGAAGAAACGTAATCGGGCAAGTCACTCGAAAAAGAAAACGGTTCCGGCTAAACGCGCTTGCTTGTTGATATCCGACTCTGCCTTTCTTGGGTCGCCCTCCGCAGTCACTCATTCACTTGATCCCGCGCATGCTGATAATGGCGCTGGGGTCCCATACGCCATCGACGAGCTTCGCGATCACGACCTCGGGTACCTACGACGGGAATCACCGATTCGATAGAAGATCGGGGGTCCCATCCATACGCCAAGTAAAACGGAGTATCTCCCCTGATCCGATCGAAAGAAGAATTTAACGCAAATACCAGCCTCTCTGCATACTCATCCCAATCTTGTTGAGCGGAATCGGTTACATACATCTTAATAGCTCTGGTTAGCGTCTGTACCATACGCTCGGCTTTACCATTCGCTTGCAGTCGGTAGGTCATGGTTGCGCTTTGTTTCTGACCAAGCATCTGATTAAACGATCAGAAAACTTCGGCCATAAAATCTGGTTCCCGATCGTTCTTGATCACTTCACTCGCCCCAAACCGCCTAAAGACGCATTCCTCGTAACTGCAGGCGACCTGTTGGGCTATTCGAGTAGACCCCGCTTTCGCGATCACCAATTCGGTGAACAGATCAGTCCAGCTCAGCAGTTCCGTATTGCCTTTGAACGAGTTCGGCAAGGAAGGTATGTGGTCCATCGCTATCACTTGAAAAGGGTAAGTCGCCTGAATATTCCCGGGTGATCTACCCGAATAGTCGGCATACCCTTCCCGGTTTCGCAATCTGTCCACGTTCCGACAAACTTTTGGACGCTTCGATATAGACCTCTCCAGTGAATGTGTTTGCGAACCGTGTGGTATGTCCGACCCACACCCTGGTGACCGCCCTCTAAACTGAAATGGTAATGATGCAAACTATCGGCTTGTAAAGTTTCCGGAATCACCAGTTTCGCTGATCGGTACAGATCTGCATCAGCCTGATCAGCTTGAGAATAATAGAACAGCAGACCGCTTTCATCAATCTCGTAACTGGAAGAGATTTTTACACAATTCCTCGCCTCATTTTGGCTCAATATCCCAGGTCTCCATTCAAAAAGGCTTTCAAATCAACAATTACTTTTTCTTCATCTTGCGCCTTGAGATTTCTTTAAATCCGCAGCTCCTGCACTATTTCTTCCGTCAACCCTTCTCGAAAAGCCAGCCTGCTAGGTGTCGATCTGGTTCGTGACCTCGTCATGATTGAGACTTGCGCTGCTCCCCTTTATCTACTGAATGAATCAGCTCGGGTAACGTATTAATCTCGACCAATTCCTCCAGCACTGCATTATCGGTAATCATCGATCAAGTCTGGAGTATAATCTGAACCAGCAGATATGACAGTCCATTCCAACAAATTTCCACCGACAACCGCACTATACGCCCCAACGCCTTTCATTACGCTCACTGATCCCTCGAAACTAATGACGATCAAGTCTTCATCCGGGCCGACGACATGTGGGGGTAAAATGATTGATTCTCGCGGTTGCTTCCGAGGAGCGACCTCGATCAGGGCTTCACTGACTTCTGGTTGGGGAGGTGATACTGGATGCTTGCGTACCGGGAATTTCTTCTTCACCCTTGGTGCATTTGATGATTTCCAAGGTCCACTGAGTTAGTAGCGCTGCCCATCGCCCCAGCCTTCCGTCAATTCCGTTCGAAGACAATAACCAAGCTAGGGTGGGCCGTCTAGACAGCACTTTGATCGGTCTGGTCACCAGCATAAAATAGCAGACATCTAATATGCGGAATAATGCCAGCACTTCTTTATCCACCATGCCATAGTTAACCTCATTCGGTTTTAACGTCCGACTTGTAAACGTCACTGAACAATATACTCCATCGTGATCTTGTACCAGTGCGGCTGATATTGCCCATTTACTGGCGTATAAAATCACCACGGGAATCTTTTCCGGATCGAAATGTTTCAATATCGGGGTCGAAATCGTCTTCGTATTCAACATATTGAAGCTACCATAGCTCGTTCCATATGACCCTCTGATCCAGACACGGTTCGGTATATCAGCGAGACAGTTTTAAGATCTGATTCATTTGGTTCAGTTTCGCGACTGGTCTCGTTCGGCGACTTCCCCAACTGATAATGCTCTCGTAGCATGTGATAATCAACTTCATTCAACTCGTATAGTACAGCAACATATATCGAAAAATCTTCGATAAACCGGCTATAATTATTCAGGGATCCGAGAAAAGACTGCATAGCCGTTAGCGATCGGGGAAAGGGAAGATTACTGAGCGCATCCAAGTCCTTCGGATTTGATTCCAAGCCCTGAATCGACACATTATGACCAGGATAGAGCGACCTTGGGCTGACCCCAGAAACTTTTGGCCAACTTGATCAATAAGTTCTAGCGCTCGCAAGTGTCGAGGAGTCGTTCGACCTTACCGCAAAGCATATCCCATGATGTTGCCGTAGCTAAGATGTAAACTGTATATGACCGCCTTCCCAAAACTGACCGTCTCTGATCTTGGTCCGGTTCACCTTCCGTGAACACATTATTGCAGATCGGTAATCTTCCGATGGGCACTGATCTGGAAGTATCCGTAGAGATCATTGTCAATCAAGCTTTGATAGATCTGTAGAGCGTTGTTCAAACCGAGCGGCACTCGGTTCCACTCGAAAAGGCCGAAAGGTATAACGAAAGCTGAAATCTCTCGAGCGGGATCGGCCATTGAAACCACGCAGAAACCTTTAGCCATGTCTATTCGACTTTGTATATACTGTAGAATGGTGAATCGCCTCCGAAGTTGATGGTTTATCCGATGCCCTTGATAAATGATTTACTTGACGAACTTTGGGGAACTTTGAGGAACTAAATAAAGTTTTTTATGAACAAAACAAAAAACTTTATCTAGATCCTCAAGTTACTTGAGAGATCGGTCATCGAAACCACCCAGAAACCACTAGCCATGTCTATTCGACTTTGTTTCGACTATATCAAGAGCATCGGATAGACCATCAGCTTCGTGAGGCAATTCACCAATCTATAGTCGATACAAAGTCGAATATGAACCCCATTCTGTTTTATCACAATCGCAATCGGTGATGCCCACTGCGACGTTGACGGTCGGATGATTTTCGTACTTAACAAGCCCTTGATCAAATCGGATAACTTTTCCCGATGTTGTGGCGCGACATTGCGACTAGAGTGAGCGATCGGTGTCGCATTTTTCACGTCTTTATCACAAACAGCTCCGTAAGCAGCTGGGGGTAGGGCATTACCCTTTCCAATCAAAAAATGGCGCCTTTTCCAGGTGATATTTTTAGTAGATCGATCTGCGCAGGAGTATTTACTTCAGGATCGCCGACTTGTAGGTCTTCCAGTGAGACTTCGGTATATTGGAGGATACGTCTGGCAGAAACGCCATCTGTTTCTCTATATCTTCAATGTATTGATCACCACCTTCATGTATACACACTTGTTCATCCACCGGATCTATTTCCTCCGGTTCGGTATTAGCTTAGATCGCCCCTAGCAGATCGCCCGACCGGTGATCTACTTTGGGGTCATCTTCATCCTAAACGACTTCGGCAGGTTCATGTTCCCATTCCTCCCCACAATCGTTTTTAATCTTATCGCCATCATTTTCACCCTTGCCTTTGGTGAGCCAGGTCTAATAGCACTCAAAATCTGTGGACCTTTTTTTATCCGGCTTCCACCTGTCGCTTTCACCGACGATCTTCGGTCAATAACTTGACCGGAATTGCATATTCCGGTTTCTCAACAAAAGGTGAGGTGTCTTTGTCTACCATGTCTTCGTCGCTGATCAGGTCTGTGGAGGCTTGATAAGCCAGATTTTGCCATTCAATATATCTTCGTGATCCCACTGATTCATACCCTATCTGTCGAGGTACTTTCCCTTCAGGTAACCACATCGCTAGGATCATATCTTCGTGAACGTTTAACGACTGATCAGATATATTAGTAATCCTGATGTAACTTGATCTGCCAACGCCCTTTACGAACGTTGGTACCCATCGTTCACCACGGGTTAGCCACAATTTCTGCTGCCGATTACTCGGCCGAATCATCACGTCAACTGATCGGGCTACCTCAATGTTTTCATACTGATCCATTTTGAGCATTTGCGTATGAGTACCATATAATGGACGTCGGTCGGTTAACTGTATCTGTACCTCGTCAGGGAGGGTCAGGGTTCCATGAGACAGATCAAGCCGTATAACGGCTGGCACCATGAAATCCATCCCCAATATCGCGTCTTGGCCGGCTAACCGGTCAACCCAAGCGTTGAAATAATAGACCAGGGAGCCTGCCAAGGTAATCTTGACACGTGACCAGTCTTCAGTCATGTACGAACTTTCGCCGATCCCAACACATTCTTGCCTCTGGGTACTGTCTATCCGACATCCCACCTTACGAGCAATGGCAGAGTCGATGATCGAGACTTCTGCTCCAGAGTCAAAAAGAATAGTGGATTTTTCGTTGTTAATCTTCCCATTGGCTTTCGATTGTTTAAACCAGTTGTCGGGAGAGTGATACTTCCAGTATCCTCGGGATTCAGCGGGAGGTAGATCCAATTCCATGATCACGTTCGAACGGGAATATTCATCCACTCTGAGGCTGTGAATCGGACATCGATCGGACAGTTTGAAAAATAGAACATGTATTGTCGGTTATCTCATTTTCTTCAAACTTATTTCTGATACAGACATATGCATAGATGCTGAACGTAGACCGCTCGGCTCGAACCAGATTCCAACCTGGCGAGCAATCTAGTTTAACATTTTCTCGACAACTGGTGGGAGCATGCCAGCGTGTTTTGTCGGCGCATACCACTTGCGCATCTGACTGAAAAACCTTTCAATCGGGCAAGCACCGGCGTCGTGAATCTTTCCACAGGTCTTACACACGAAAAAACAATGATCCGATGGGTGACCTTTACGATCACATTTTCCTCATGTGAATCTCTTCCAACAATCACGACCTCCATGCTTAGTCGACCCACAGTGTACGCATTTCTTGCGAGGTCGGTCCTGATCAGGTTGGGCCCCACCGGGTAATCGTCCATCAATGCCGTTAATCGATGATCTCGGACGGAATTCCTGTTCCGTCGCGAAGATATGACAATATTGCTCCTCATCTGAGCCTAAACTTGACTGGCCACTTTATTCTTCCGAACTGGAACTGTCCGATTCCTTCGTAATCATCCGAGTCGCTCTCGTCGACCGAGCTGTTGGTGTCTTGCCCTGGCATGGGTGTGGTTTCTATCGGTATCGATTCGATCCTATCTCGACCTTGGGTACTCGACTTTTGGCTCGTTGTAACGTTCTCAGGGTTAGTTCCAATTCTTTCGCATTGCTTATACGAAGCAGGGTTAGCTGATCAGCCAAGTCACGGTTTTCCAAAAAGCCGATAAAGTGTTCGACATGTTCGCGAGTCATATTCGCGTGCCGTGGGTCCTTGATCGGCATTTTAGCTTGCAGACGAGCAACATTCAAACGGTGTAAGTATCCAATCGGTGTTTCATCAGATCTTTTCTTCATATGGTAATACTGTCTCGCGACAGACACCCCTGAGTTGCAATATTGCTCCTCAAATTCTTCACACAATTGAGACCACTTCAAACGTACTTCTCGGCTTAACTGCTTTAGCCAGTTCTTGGCCGGGCCCTTCCTCAGATCAGCGAAAATCAAACATCTTTCACCTTCCGGTGTTTTATCGTTTAAAAAGGCTGATTTCGTCCGACTCAACCAGGCTCTCGCCTGATCATCATCCACATCCTTGCCCGTAAAATCTTTTAATTCAGAGATCGCCGACATCCGAACTCGAGTGATCGTTCCAGATTCACTACCAAATGCCTGCGCCAAGGCCATATTTGCCTTGCGAGGCATCTCCATATCCAAATCGTCCGGATCAAAGTGTTGACTGATCCCTCCATCTGATTCCATATCCACATCACTACGTGGGGGTGATTTATGGAGTCGGTCTTGATGACTGGTTTGGCATATCGATTGAGCAATTCCGGCGGATCGAACTGATTCCATATCCATATCTACATGTTTCTTGACTAGTTTAGCAGTGGATTGGTTCATGTTTGGTATCGATTGCCATGGTTATCCTTGCACAGGTGTATACTGAGGTAATCCGCATTGTTCACCCACAAAGCGAGTCATCATAGGCGTGAATATGGTTTGCATTTGCTCTGGGACTTCTGGTATACCGATAGGGTTATTGTTGTGAGTCGGATTGTTTTGTGCGCTTTCTTGAGCATCCTCAAAACTGTCGTCTGATCCAACTCGACCCGGTTCAGGCTTCTTTTTCCTGTTCTGCGACTCGATTTTGGGGTCAATATGTTTGATCCCTTTCGGTCCCAATGTCATACGCGTCACTCCAACCGAGGAGTCAGTAGAATCCGCTCCAGACCGTGATCATGATTGATATATTGACTCAATATCAATAGGATATTCAGCCAACTGCAATCGGTGTGAAGGGTCAGCAATCGGTGACTGGACCACGGGGTTCGCCCCGAGTAGCAAGGCAAGGTAATCGTACAGCGTTATCATAGCTTCTCTGATTGTTCCTTGGTCTAGATTGAACAGCAAATTCGCGTCAAATTAGTGGAACTAACTTCGTCGATCTGGACCAGAAGATTTCTGATCAGGTCGAGTTGGCTACCTGTGATAACCGGCCTGGTTGCTCGACCTTCAAGCTTCCCGATGATCTTGGGTTTTATGATCTTCATCACTCGGTTGGTAGCTAGGAACTTGTGCAACTCCCGAAGGTAAACCAATCGTTCTACATCTTGAGCCGTGGTCTTCTCAGCTGGTTCGGTCTTCTCGTCATCTTCTTTGAAAATCTTCGGTTTTGGTTTTAGTATTTTAGGTGGATCATATCGATCCACGCAATGTCTTTTTTATCTTTTTCAATTTTCTTTTTATGCATAGGATCGAGTTCAGCACCCCGGTCCTTTCACGGATTGTAGTTAATTTTACTATAACCCAGATCGGCTCCGATCGGAGCCTTGTGGGGAGTTGTTTCATCTTTAATTTCGACCTGGAACTCCACCTGACCAGGTCGACCATCGCTTCCTAGGTCGACCATCGCTTCATCATCCAGCAATTCTACTACAGCTTGAACTTCTTGCCTTTCACACCAAACCTAAAGCTTGCTCGCATCTTCTAGAGAGTGACACCAGCCTCAAGTGCATGGTACGCAGAATTTCATTTGAACCTGAATTTTAAGTTTGGACAGCATCGGAGGCGAAATGCCTTCTTCCAATACACCAGAAAAAGTTTCATCTACTTTGATTTCACATTTTCATCATCAAAGGAATCACGGTGATATCCTGAGTCACCAAGTGATCTGGCCACGCGCACCATTGTGGTGGAGCCGATTTCCAAATCCAGAACTGAAGTCTTGTGTGGAATTCGGATACCCACTAGCCCGGACGACCAACTAAACGAGGGGGTACTCCGTTGATCCTGATCGCCATCGCGATCGGATGAATCATCACTATGATGACTGATCCGATCCTCCCGGTCATCCGACCGGTCGTCATGTGCGATAGAATCCAGACTTAACTTCATCGCACCTTGTGTACCCATTGATCGGGGGAGGTTACACTCACTCAGGTGGGCTCTTTGGTGAAAACGATGCTCTTGATCAGGTTGGAGGGGATGACCTTCTCGAGACGGGGGTGTCCTCGTGTGGGAATCTTCACCGGAGAACACGTCAGGGTCGATACTTAGCTTCAGTATCTAAAATAGGCACCGATTCGTCCGATCAGGCCAGCCAATAAGAATGAGAGATAACGAGAAACTTAGAAAACCACGATAAACCTCGATCTTCCACAGTAAACCACAAACGTTATCTCCACGAAACCATTCCAATTAATATATCGTGTTCAAACCACGTGCGCGTAAGGGGGGGGTGAGGGTTGAAAACCTAAACAAACCCGTCGGGGGCCTTCCGGTAAGCTGAAATGCGTCTATAGGATCCTAACCGGGAATTAAGTTGAGCTACAGGGGCCTAGTTAACCCTGTGCTCCCAACGACCGCGACACGTGGCGGAGCGACTCTTTGCTTAGGGGTTAAATTCAATCCTGTTATTATATATGCAATATCCTATACCTAGTGTACCCTACACCAACTCATGTGCCTACCTCATACTTCGGTCCTGTTCGTTTCGTCGCACGGGTGCGCTAGTACCACTTTACTCATCTTTGTTGCACCTTCAAACTGATCCGTACCACTTCTGGACTGGTAATGGACAAACTCTAAGGCGATATTCAACCATCCTGATTCCTCGATAAGCAGCCTGGAACTAGCTCGATATCTGCCTCCCAGACACTGTCCGCCCCATATTAAACCCGGCTTAACAGAAAACTCCGTCTCTCTTCACACCTGGAAACTGATTTGGGGCCGATCGGCTCGGATCTTGATCAGCACAGCGATCAGTATAGTGATCGGGGTAGTGATCAGGGCGATCAGCCCCAGATTACCTCAAAACACCTCAGGGTTATGACAACATCGACATTGCCAGTTCACACGACCGTATTCTTGACCTTCATTGCATGTTAGGCCGCAAGGGTCGCACCGACTCAGCACTTCTCTTGAAATTGGACCTGATCAGACCTCTTTATACTGATTCTGGGTAAATCCATCAACCCTTATCGCTTATCCCAGTTCGGTAAAGCCCATAGGGCTTACCACGTAACCTATCAAGCTTCATCATGTACCCGATCTTCATATTCTAGGGCGGAGTCAAGTGAATTGGCTGATCAGACCGAGATTTCCTTTCCCATTCAACTTCAGCATTTAGATCATCCCTGACCAGATTCTGCTGTTCCTGATATACCACACCGTCATTGATGCTGCCCATCAGGTTGGCTTCGCTGATCTCGTCTCGCATGTTCACATGAAAACTCCACCCGGCATCCAGTATAGAGATCGGACCGTGATATTTGCTAGTTTGTTAATATCTGGACCAGGCGTGATACCGGTATCCTGTTATTTCCTCCACATTTACGATAGCCCGTTGTCAACCATATGTCATCGTGAACGGAATCAGCCTGTCCCACCCATCGAACGGTCCCATCTTGATGGGTGTTCCCATCGCCATCAATCAACGGATATGTGTGGTCCACTTATTATTGACTTTTTGTTGGATTGATTCACAACAGAAGTTTCCAGATCAGTGTGGTGTAGTCGCTCTCAGAAAAT
>MIQA02001224.1:0-16815 GCA_001887855.2 Sclerospora graminicola | reverse complement strand
GACCGCGGACGTTGGACGGCCGAGGGGCGGATTGGTGGCGGATTGTTTGGAAGGTATAAGTGAAAGGAGCTTGAAGGAAGACGAGTGTTGCATGGCCTTCAACGATCGGGGGAAAGGTAAGTTGCTGAGAGCGGCTAGATCTTTCGGATTTGCTTCCAACCCTTGGATCGATACGTTATGGCCGAGGTAAGCGACCTTGGGTTGACCCCAGAAACTCTTGACCACACTGATCGACAGATTCCAGCGCTCGCAGGTGTCTAGGAGTCGTTCGACCTTATCGCATAGCATATCCCAGGATGTTGCCGTGACCAAGATATCATCTATGTATGATCGCCTTCCCAATACTGATCGGCTCTAATCTTGGTCTGGCTCACCTTCCGTAAACACATCATGTAGATCAGTGGCTCCCCGATCAGCACTGATCTGGAAATACCCATAGAGAGCATTGTCGATCAGCCTCTGGTAGATCGGTGGGGCATTCTTTAATCCAAACGGCATCCGATTCCATTCAAAAAGTCCGAAAGGTGTAACGAAAGCCGAGATCTCTCGAGCGCGATCAGTCATCGAAACCACCCAGAAATCACTAGCCATATCCAACGAACAAAACCATAAAACTTTATCCAGATCTTCTAACAAGTCATTGATCAGGGGCATCGGGTAGACCATCAACTTCGTGAGGCGATTCACCATTCTGTAATCGATACACAATCGAATATCAACCCCATTCTTCTTAATCACAATCACAATCGGTGATGCCCACTGCGATGTTGATGGTCGGATGATCTTTGTACTCAGCAAACCCTTGATCAAATCGGATAACTTTTCCCGGTATTGAGGTGCAACTTTACGACAACG
This sequence comes from Sclerospora graminicola, assembly GCA_001887855.2. Taxonomy (NCBI): domain Eukaryota; phylum Oomycota; class Peronosporomycetes; order Peronosporales; family Peronosporaceae; genus Sclerospora; species Sclerospora graminicola. The sequence goes on along the minus strand of MIQA02001224.1, from coordinate 15,960 downwards.
CTGAGCGATCGGCCTTGCATTTCCCACGTCTATATCACAGAGAGCTCCGAATGCGGCTGGGGGTAGGGCGTTACCTTTCCCCATCAGTAAGTGACGCCTCTTCCAGATGATCTTCTTTAGCTGATCGATCTGCTCGGGCGTGTTCACTTCGGGATCACCGACTTGTAAATCTTCCATGGTGACTTCTGGCATATTTGGCGATACTTCCGGTAACACGGCCATCTGCTTCTCGATACCTTCAATATACTGATCGCCACCTTCGTTTATACACACTTGCTCGTCCACCTGATCTACCTTTTTCTGATCGGCTTCATCTTGAATCGCCCCTTGTACGTCACTCGACCGATGGTTTACTTCGGGTTCACCCTCCTCTGTAATGAATTCAGCTGGTTCATCCTCCTTTTCTTCCTCATGATCGTGCTTGGACTCTTCACTGTCCTTTCTGCTAGCTGGGTCCGTTGTTTTCGGTGAGCCGGGCCTAATTATACTCAATATCTGTGGACCTTCTTTGACCCGGCCTTCCCCTGTCGCTTCGATCGGTGGTCTCCTGATCAGCAGCTTGGTCGGCGTAGAATACTCCGGCTTCTCAACCATAGGTGAGGTATCTTCATCCACTAAGTCTTTGTCACTGATCATGTCCGTGGTGGCTTGATAAGCCAGATTCTGCCATACAATGTATCTTCGTGATCCTACTGAAACATATCCGATTGTGGTGTAGTCGCTCTCAGAAAATCTTCCTGAGACGCGAACACCCACGGGGGTCCCAGACGACTGACTACCGGAGGGGGTACTCCGTCCATCCGAGTCATGATCCGATCCGGCTTGAGGCCGGCTGGATCGGTCGCTTCCATCCGCTTGATCGCGACTGCTCGAATGTTGCATGTTAAAAGCTCACCTTGTGTACCCGTCAGTACTGGGTGGTTAGCTCTCTTGATGGACCCTAGGGCGAAAAGTGTAAATCCGTCCAATAGGGAGATGAAGTGTAGGACTAGGGGTAGCTCCTGGGCGGAAATCGTCACCGGGGAGCTCGTTGGGTAATATACTTGAACTTTGTATAGTGCCGGCTGGGCCGAGAATAGTCGATCGGCCAGCTAAACCAATAGGACACTTGAAGTTTGTATAGTACCGGCTGGACCGAGAATAATCGATCGGCCAGCTAAACCAATAACAATGAAGGGCGAATCCAAATGTGTATCCACAGAAGGCCAAATGTCACCACTTCCCAATACTTGATACCGTGTTCAAAACACGGGCGACTTGAGGTGAGTATACGAAGTCGCCGCGACTCCCGGTCAGGGGACTTCCGGTGGGTTAACTTAACCTTCCCCGGGCAAACCAATAACAGCAAGAGGGGACCTTGTTAGCCCTCTGCCGTGAACCAATAAAAGCGACTTGTGTCTAAGAAAGCGAAACGTATACTGATTTATCCTATGTCCAATACTCCCTTTGTGTAACCTACCTCAAATAACACGCCTGACCAGTCATGTATCTTACCCACGCAACCCGGCTAACTCCGACTCTGTGTACCGGTACGGCCGGTACACCAACCCCAAATGGTACCAACCCGGCCGGTACACTGAACCCATATGGTACCAGTCCGAATGGTACATTGTACCCGACCGGCTCGGCCGGATAGCCACCCATCCGCGCCCCTCGGCCGCTGACGCTAGCAGTCCCTTGGCAGCCCTTCCTACGATCCCGGTGCATACTCTTTCCACTAGAACAATCCTCTTCTTCCGGGCTCCTTCCACTCCATCCTTACGAACAGTCCGCCATCTTGGCCGTCCGCCATCCGCGCCTCGGCCGTCCAACCTCCATAGTCCTTCCGTCTGCTCAGCTCGCTTATCCGACTATCCTCGCCCCTTGTCAGGTCCGCCGACGTGGTTTCCAGCCTGGCGCCACCTGGCCGCTGGTAGACCTCATCGGCGGCGACCATCCGGCGCCTACACCCTTGGCCCTCATTTCCACCAATCAGGATGCGCCCTTTGGAAAGTGCCTTACATTATTTTATAAGTCACTTCACCACAGCCGCCCCTGAGTCGCGACACGGCCGCACAACGGTCGGGACACGATCTCACTCGAACTTACTTGACCCGATACCGCTCATCCATGCCTCGCTTTGGTACGTCATCCCACCACTTTATAACATCTCCATGGACTCAGTCGGTCTCCACACTGGCTAGCCTGCATGTCCACCAATACTGACATTGTCTTGATTAATCTCCAGTCTTGCAAATCGACAAGGCCAACGTCTGCCGTCTTGTTCTCGTGGACGACGACTCGCCTGCCAGCGGAGTGGAGGTCGCACAACCGCCGAAATCGTCTCGCACTCCCGATCTGGTGCTGTCGTCCGCTGACGCCGAGGCCGCGCTCCGCGTTCACGGCCAAGCCTGCGGCGAACGGGACAGACTGAAAGTCGTCGTTTCTTCCCTTCGGGAGGAGCTTCGATCCTGTCAGGACAACTATGAATCTCTGTTTCGGAGCTTCAAAACTTCTTGCGCGATGTTGGACCGCCTGAACCCCCGGGTCGCCGAACTGAAACTTGGTCGCAAAGCAGCGGAGGATGAGGTGGCCCGCCTCAGGGCCATTGTAGGTCAACTCACGGACGCTCTACAACGAGCGGCCGCGCCATCCACCCCGATCTCCGAGACAGCGGGGATGGAAAAGAGGCTGGACATGTTGACCGCCCAGGTGGATGACTTGGAGCAGATCCAGGCCGACTTGGTTCGGCAACTTGCCGCTGCCAACCGCCGGGCTGACGAAGCCGCCGCTCGGGGTCCATCTCCGGAAGTAATCGATCTCCGGAAACAAGTGGCCGATCTCAAGAGCCAAGTCACCATCCTGACAGGAGAGCGTAACCGCCTCCGCATGTTGGAAGACGTCGTTGAACCTCTCCGGTCTGCTAATCAGGAACTGGTCCAACGATCCAAGCTTCAGCGTGAGTGCCTCGTCTCTTCTTACGCGATGGCCCAGTTGCTTACAGTTTTTATTTTCTTGTCACTCCGCAGTTCAACAGTTAGAAGAGCTGAAAAAGCAATCTGCCAAAATTCCGGACATGTCTCGGGAGCTTACGCATCTTCGTACCCGGCTCTGCCAGGTGTCCCAAGACCTGGATAATGCGCGGGACAGCCGCGACCACCTGCGCGACTCCCACGCCCAGGCCCTTCGCCAAATCACGGATCTGGAGCGGCAGTTGCAAGAAGCCACTTCTCGGCAACAGGAGTTGCGTTCTGAGCTGTACCGGGCCCGCCAGGAGAATTCCGACGCCCATGCCATACTGGCTCGGGCGGACCGTGTTTGTCATGCCATGCTGGATAAAGAGGATCGTTTTAGGTCCTTATTGTGTGGACTTCAAAACCAGCTCGAGGCGACTCAGAGCCAAGCCGCTCCCCTTTTTCGAGCTCCTCCCGAGGTACGGGAATCCGTCTTGTCTGTCTTGGGAATGGTGGGTCAGTGGAAGACTTCTCCGCCGAACCCAACCCCGTTGCCTGCCGCAGCAGGGTCGGAACCTGAGGAACTTCCCGCCGGCTCCGACTCGCCCCTTGCCAGTCCCAACTCTTCGTCCGTCCCGGCAGGATCGCAGGGGCAAAAACGTCCGGCCGGCTCCAGCCCCTTTTTGGCTGATGCCAGCCCGCCTAAGAAGAGGAAGCAGAGCGAATCCCCACCCTCGCGCCAATGTCCTCCAGACAAGTCGGACGACGGGGAAGAGCCCGGGTTGGAGAGCGAGGACAGCCTGTTCGCGGAGCGGTCCCCTCTTCCATCCCCTTAATACACTCCAGGTAGAACCGGTCTCACTCCTAGTTCTAACTCTGAAGAGGACTCGGAGTCAGAAGCGGCTGCGCCCTCTTCTGAGTCAGCGGCCGCGCCCTCTTCTGAGTCGGCGGCCGCGCCCTCTTCTGAGTCGGCGGCCGCGCCCTCTGAGTCAGCGGCCGCGCCCCCTTCTGAGTCAGCGGCCGTGCCCTCTTCTGAACCAGCGGCCGTGCCCTCTTCTGAACCCGCGGCCACGTCCCCTAATTCTTCTTCGGACTCGGGACCATCCTCCCCTTCAGTTATCTATGACGATGACGAAGAAGACGAGGATTACGAGATTCAACAAGTCAACGTTGCATTACTCCGTTCTCGCTCGGATACTCGTCGCCGCCCTTCCCGCTCCGGTAGGCGGACGACGAGTCCAGTGGGGTCCGATCAGATCATAGATCTGCAGACTCCGCCGCCGGCAGGATTTGGTTCCGGGGAGCATGGCCCGTCTGACCCATCCTTGCCTCCCAGCATTGTCGACGCCCCGGCCGCTCCGGTCGCGCGTAACTCGAGTTCCGACAGAGTGGCCGAGGAGAAAGTGGAGGACAACGACGATGACATCCCGGATCAGTGGTTGACCCCTCCCGACCTGAGTTACTCAGAGGAACCTCTTCCCCAGTCTTCGGCCAGACAACGACGCTCAACCTCGGCCGGGTCGCGTACTACACGCCGACCTCAGCGACCGGCCGCCAGGTCTAGAGTCCGGAGGAGTACTCTTACTCTTGCGCCCCCTTTTCCCAAACTTCCGCTTCTATGGTTATCGGGAGGGCGTTTCCCCAGTGGGGCGGATCGGTCTGCCATACTGCCTTGGGCAGTCGAGCAACTGGGCAATACCAGCCTGGCCGATATCTCCAGTTCCCAACTTGCTCAATCTCTGTCCCGTCCGCATCTCTGGTTATTCCCACGATTTTACAAGGCACCGTCCCCAAAGACTTGGGACCCTAACCTGATGAAGTCGGGCGCCATCGACACACTCATGGAGACCGAGCCCTGGAAAATCTTGCACACCGAGATGCCGGATATGGGGCTTCCATCCTATCCATGGTTCATGGAATTCAAAGCGAGACTTCATGATTTCACCGTGACTCACGCTTGGGCCATCTGGGAATCTACCCACTTCCTGTACATCTCGGCCGAGGACAAGCGAGCGGACGAGTCCCTCCGCAGGTACTCCCTTGCCCGCAAGAATCGTCGGGGGCGAGCTTCCGAAGCGTGGGTCCGTCTGTGCGCGTTCATCATGGCGGGTATCCGGGATGGTGAATGTGACTTGGACCTGTTTCTCTTCCCGTTCATGCTCCATCTGCCAAACCGCCGGAGTGGATGTGCAGCGGAAGGAGGGACGTGGTATCCCGGCCTAGATGCGTTGGATCAGACCACCTCTCTTTCTCAATCTTTGGCGGCCATCGACCGGCAAGATCCTTGGCGCAATCAATACCGCGCACGGCCCTCCGACCACCCTGGGTTTCGCGTGACTCGGCTCCGAGGCAAGTATAATCGTCGACGGGGATGAGTAGTCGGGCTTGCTTTAATTCTTCTATTTCTCTCAGTTTTCCTTTTTTAATATATCCACCGTTCCTTTCCGTTCCCACTCCAAACATTCACTGTTGACTACTAACCGTGGTTAGCCTCGCCAGGCCTGCTCGGGGTCCGCCTAGAGGGACCTTTTATTGCTGCAGGGTACTTCCTGGTTCGATCGGGCGTGGACGTCCTGTTCCCAGTCGCGGTCGTTATATTCCTTTTCCCCGGGACGGCTGGATTCGGGCGAGGGACCCTCGTCGCTAGCGGCCGGTTTGATTATCTCCGACAGTCTGTTCATCTCCGCCAATTCGTCCAACAATCCTGGATCCGAGACGGTGAGTCCGGTCTGATCTCGCATGGCTAAGGTGGCCAGATGGTCTGCGCTGTTATTCCAGTCTCGTTTGACGTGCAGCAATTCGTGCTCCGGCCACCTCCGCAAGGCGGACATAACCCGATCATTTAACAGTCTCAGCCGCGGCGCCTTGCAATCTATCTCTCCGGTGATTTGCCGGATCACTAGGTTGGAATCACCGCATATGATGATCCGCCCCTGTGTCCGGCCAGCCAACAGATCTAGAGAAAGCAGCAGTCCTCTATACTCCGCTTCGTTCACCGTGATGCCAGGCGTGAAATCCGAGGCGGCCGCGATCGCCTTCCATTCGGGCAGCTTCCACAAAATGGCACTATAGGCTCCGACCCCTTTCTTTACACTCGCCGACCCATCGAAACTCAAAACCATTAGTTCCTCCATGGGTCCCACTGTTGGCGGCGGCAATACGACAGTTTGTCGAGGCTGCTTCCGAGGTGCGATCGCTATCAGTGCTTCCTCCACTTCTGCCCTGGGGGTAATGCTGGCAGCCAATGTGCCCAGATTTTCTTCTTCCCCCTTAGTACACTTAATCACTTCGAGGGACCACTGAGACAGCAGAGCCGCCCATCTCCCCAGCCGGCCATCAATCCCATTCGCTGTCAGGAGCCATGACAGGGTCGACCGTCTGGATAGTACTTTGATAGTCCGAGACACCAGCATAGTATAACACACATCCAAGATCCGTAATAGAGCCAGAACTTCTTTATCCACCGATCCGTAATTAACTTCATTAACTTTCAGGGTCCGGCTGGTGAAGGTCACGGGACAGTACACTCCATCATGATCTTGCACGAGAGCGGCCGAGATGGCCCACTTGTTAGCGTAGATGATGACCACCGGAGTCTTATTAACATCGAAATGTTTCAAGACCGGTGTGGTCGCCATCTTCGCCTTTAGCATGCCGAAAGCCACCATCGCTCGGGTCATGTGGTCGTCCGGGCCGGCCGCGCCGGGGTCCGGCGGCCGGTCGCTTGTCTGGGCAGACAAGGGCGCTTCCCCATTGGCTGAACTACCCGAAAAGGGCGCTTCCTCATTGGCTGAAATACTCGACAAGAGGCGCTTCCCCATTGGCTGAAATACCCGAAAAGGGCGCTTCCCCATTGGCTGAAATAACCGAAAAGGGCGCTTCCTCATTGGCTGAAATTGCCGGCCCGGCCCGCGTCTCCGCTTGCCTATCCTGCTCTCTCAGCTTATGGTAATCCACCTCCCGCAACTCGTACAAGACCGCCGCATAGACTGCAAAATCCTCGATGAACCGACTGTAATAATTCAGGCTGCCCAAAAAGGATTGCATAGCCTTTAGGGATCGCGGGAAAGGCAGATTACTCAAGGACTCCAAATCCTTCGGGTTAGCCTCCAATCCGGCAATCGACACTTGATGACCCAGATAGGTTACCTTAGTCTTTCCCCAGAAACTCTTAACCACACTAATCGAAAGATTCCACTTTTCACACGTAACCATCAGTTTCTCCACTTTGTCACACAATAAATCCCAGGTAGTTGCCGTAACGAGAATGTCATCAATGTAAGACCGCCGCCCCAAAACTGAAGGTTTTGGGTCGGGGTCCGGGTCACCTTCGGCGAACACATCCCCGACCAGAGCCGGATCTTGATCCGCCTTGATCTTGAAGTGTCCGTACAGCGCGTTATCTATCAGCCGTTGATAAATCTGCGGAGCATTCTTCAGACCGAACGGCATCCGGTTCCACTCGAACAACCCGAAAGGCGTCACGAATGCAGAGATCTCCCGTGCACGATCGGTCATAGAGACCACCCAGAATCCACTGGCCATGTCCAATGAGCAATACCACAAAACTTTATCCAGGTCCTCCAGCAGGTCGTTTATCAGCGGCATCGGATAAATCATCAGCTTAGTCAGCCGGTTCACCAGCCGGTAATCGATGCACAACCTTATATCCACCCCATTCTTCTTAATGATAATTACAATGGGCGAAGCCCATGGCGAGGTGGACGGCTGAATTATCTTGGTGGCCAGCAAACCCTTGATAAGCTCTGACAGCTTTTCCCGATATTGGGGGGCGACTCTTCGGCATCTCTGTGCTACCGGCTTGGCACCTCCCACATCGATATCACAAACCGCCCCATGGGCGGCCGGAGGAAGTGCGTTCCCTGGTCCGATCAACAGATGTCGTCTTTTCCATATAATATCCTTCAATCTGCTGATCTCCTCCGGGGTGTTCACATCCGGGTCTCCCACTTGTAGATCGTCGATAGTGACTGCTGGGGGGCAGGGGGTCACCTCAGGTAGCACCGCCATCTGTTCTTCCATGCCTTCAACATATAGTTCGCCCCCTTCATGAATGCAGACTTGATCGGCTTCGGCCGCTTCGGGATTCTGCTCGGCCGGCTGGGCCGATCCGCATTCGGCTATTTCCGAATTCTGCTCGGCCGGCTGGGCCGATCCGCTTTCACTTCGGTCGTCACAACCGTCATCGGGGCTGACCGTATATGCAACTCTGCTTGGTCCTTTCTCCCGACTCTGTCGTTCGTCCGTCTCCTTCCGAGTGGGCAAAACCAGTTCCGCGATCGGGGCGTAGCTTCGGTCAATACGTTCAGCCGGATCCGGCGACGGCCGGCTCCGCGTCAATATTTTAGAAGGGGTCCGGTACTCGGGTTTATCCACCATCGGAGTCTGGTCCTCTTCTAATTCTTCCTCTTCGCTGACCAGATCGGTGGTTGCCTGAAAAGCCAGGTTTTGCCACTCGATATAGCGTCTTGAGCCAACAGTGACATAGCCCGGCCGGCGGGGCACTTTATCCTCGGCCAGCCACATTCCAATAATCACATCTTCATGCAAGGTGAGGGGTTTTTCAGAGATGTTGGTCACGCTTATGAAGTTGAGATGACCACTCCCTTTAACCACAGATGGTACCCAGCACTCGCCCCTTGTCAGCCATAACTTACTCCGTCGGTCGCGCGGTCGTAACATTACTTCCACCGCCTTTCCCACTGGCACCGTTACAAACTGACCTAGCTTGAGGAACTGGACGTAGGCGCCATATAAGGGCCGCCGGCCGGCCAGCTGGATCTGTACCTCGTCCGGCAACGTCAATGTTCCATGCGATAAGTCCAGCCGTATACCGGCCGGGACCATAAAATCCATGCCCAAAATTGCATCCTGCCCGGCCAACTTGCCTACCCAGGCGGTAAAGTAATATACCAGTGACCCAGCTAACGTAATCTTGACTCTTGTCCTTCCTTGGGTCATGTACGAACTCTCTCCAATGCCTATACATTCCTGCCGCTTCGTCTCGTCTATCTCACACCCCACCTTACGAGCAAAGGTGGTGTCTACGATAGACACTTCTGCGCCAGAATCGAACAACATGGTCGCTTTCTGGTTATTGATTTTTCCATCCGCCTTGGCCTGCTTGAACCATTTATCCGGCGAGTGATACTTCCAATAACCTCGCGACTCGCCAGGTAACAAGTTCAATTCCATTCGCACTTCAGACCGGGAATACTCATCCGTCCGTATACTGCTCACCAGGAAGGGGTCAGCCGTACCGGCCGGGGACCGGGTGACGTAATCGTCAAACTTACATGTATTGTCGGTTATCCTTTGCTTTGCTTCTTGATTATCCTCTTTACCGACATATGCATAGATACTAACACTAGACCGCTCGGCTCGAACCAGATTCCAACCTGGCGAGCGATCTAGTTTAACATCTTTTCCGCTCCGGGCGGCAACATTCCAGCATGCTTGGTCGGGACGTACCACTTCTTCAACAGGTTGTAAAATTCTTCCATTGGGCACAGTCCCGCCTCATGCACCTCCCCGCAAGCCTTACACGTGAACAGGCAGTGTTCCGCCGGGTGTCCCTTCCTCTCGCACTTCTTGCACGTCAGCCGCTTCCAGCAGCTCCGGTCGTCATGCTTGATGGACCCACAGTGGGTGCACTTGCGCCTAGGGTAATCCTGGTCAGCTCGAGCCGGAAAACTCTTCGACTGACCGGAATCGGCTGGCAGCCTGGACGGCTGACTGGCTTCTGCCGAGAAAAGGTACCGATACTGTTCCTCCTCAGACTCGCCCCCAGATCGCTGATACTCCTCTTCCGAGCTAGTCGCGTCTGACTCTCGGGCGACCATGCGGACGGCTCGGGCCGTCCTGGTAGATGGCGGCCGGCCTCCTTGCTCCGCGTTAAATCGGGACTTGAAACGGCCGGTTCCAACTGCCGCCTTGGGGCCTTGCTTCTTCGCCCTTAGGTACGTGCGCAACGTCACTTCCAGCTCCGTCGTATTCTTCACCCGCAGTAACGCCAGCTGGTTTGCCAGCTCCCGATCGTCCAACGTGCTGATGAAAAGTTCCACGTGTTCACGGGCAGCTTCCGACCGGCTGGTATCTTCTTTAACGGGAATATCAGCTCTCATGCCAGCGACATTCAAACGATGGAGATACTCCAGGGGGGTCTCATCCGGTCGCTTCTTGGAGTGGAAATATTGTCGCGCCGCTGACATTCCAGCTCCGCAGTATTGCTCCTCGAACGCACCGGCCAATCCCCTCCAATGTCCTCGGGTTTCCCGGCTGAGCTGTTGGATCCAGTGTTTCGCTGGTCCCTTCATCAAATCCCCGAAGATCAGGCATTTCTCATAGTCCGACGTCCGGTCTCTGAGAAATGCCGACTTCGTCTTGCTCAACCATCCTCGGGCCTGGTCCTCGTCCGCGTCGCGTCCGGTGAAGTCTTTCAGCTCGGACGTGGCCGACATTCGCACCCTCGTGATCGCTCCCGAATCCGCGTCAAACGCTTGGGCCGAGGCCATATGGGCTCGGCGGGACATCCCCAGATCCAGGTCATCCGGATCGTAATGGTACTTGGCCGACCTGACGGATTCCATATCCACGTCGCTGAGAGACAGCTTCCTGTTCGTTGGCCGACGTCCGGTCCGGCGACCTGTCTGACGGCTCGGCGGGGCGGCATGGGGTTCACTTTGCTTGGACTGCACCGACTCCATGTCTTCATCACTCGGCTCCCTCGCATAGTACTGGACTGGTTCGGGGGCCTGTGTTCCACGACGAGCAGGCTGGTCCGGTGACTTCGGACTGCCGCGGCTGGCGCTCAGCCGACGTTGCTCTTCCAAGTATCGCTCCATCATCGCCGAAAACATGTTTTGCAGGTGATCCGGCACCTGAGTAGCGACTTGAGGGGCGGCTTGAGGGGCGACTTGAGGGGCGGCTTGAGGGGCAGCCGGGCTGCCAGATTGGCATTCCTTCTTAATCCGCCCATCCGCGTCTTCGTCTTCCTCCTTTGGTTCTGGATCCGCCGCCGCTGTCCGCCAGGCCTGCACGCTGTACTGGCCGGCGTTCTTCCGCTCGGGCGTACCCGGATCCTCACGTCCTCCAAGTCTCATGGCTGTCGCCACACGCGCTGCTCCCCTTGGGCCAAGCGTCATGCGAGTGATACCCACCGATGAATCAGATGAGTCCGCTTCCGAAGGGGCAGACTCGTACTGCGAAGAGCCTGAGTGTATACCGGCCGGTTTGCTTGTCGCCGGCGGCGTGGACGGCGCCACTCCAGTCGTAGCTGTCATCTTTTTCGACGGCGGCGAGCAACCCACTAGCGGTACCAAGTGGTCGTGCAGGGCGCTGGACGCCTCCTTCAACTTGTCCATCTTCAGATCAAACAACTCGTTCGGATCAAACACGCCGGTGTTGATGCCGGCTTGTTTGAGTTGGTCGAATAGTCCTCTAATGAGGGACACGTGGCCGTCTGAGAGAGTTGGGGGAGAGACGGGACCTTTCAGTCCGCCTATGATCTTCGGCCGTGTTATTTTTAGTACCTTATCCGTCCGCAAGAATTGCCCCAACTCGTGAAGATGGAAAGCACGCTCCAAGTCGACATCCGTCGATAGGCCGTCCTGCTTCTCTTCTTCCTCTTCGAATCGCGGTTTGCCTTTGTAAGTCGAATAGTCCAATTCCTGCCAATCCGGTTTCTTTAGGGGTAGGGGGGCCAGATCGCGACTTGGTCCCGATCCGGCCGGCTTCCCACTCCGGTCGTATCCGACTTCCGCTTTTTCTTCCTTTATCTTTTCTTTTATATCCAAAATATGCATTCGTTCGTTAGGATCATGGTCGGAACCATGATCCTTCCTCGGACTATGGCGACTTGCACCATAGTCCGATCCGGCTCCATCCGTGTAGCGGCCGGCACTGCCGTAGGTAGTACCGTAATCCGCCCCCGGCGGAGCCTCTAGGGGAGTAACTTCTTCTTTAATGTCAACCTCGAACTCCCCCAATCCGAGGCGACCATCGCATCCTTCCATCTTCAGCAGCATTGGGGGCGATATGCCTTCCCCCAATGCACCCGACACAACATCGTCAACAAATTTGACAGGTTTAGGTCTTTCGCCCGCTAGGGACTCGCGGTGATATCCAGGGTCACCAAGAGATCCGGGCACGCGCACCATTGTGGTGTAGTCGCTCTCAGAAAATCTTCCTGAGACGCGAACACCCACGGGGGTCCCAGACGACTGACTACCGGAGGGGGTACTCCGTCCATCCGAGTCATGATCCGATCCGGCTTGAGGCCGGCTGGATCGGTCGCTTCCATCCGCTTGATCGCGACTGCTCGAATGTTGCATGTTAAAAGCTCACCTTGTGTACCCGTCAGTACTGGGTGGTTAGCTCTCCTGATGGACCCTAGGGCGAAAAGTGTAAATCCGTCCAATAGGGAGATGAGGTGTAGGACTAGGGGTAGCTCCTGGGCGGAAATCGTCACCGGGGAGCTCGTCTGGCAATATACTTGAACTTTGTATAGTGCCGGCTGGGCCGAGAATAGTCGATCGGCCAGCTAAACCAATAGGACACTTGAAGTTTGTATAGTACCGGCTGGACCGAGAATAATCGATCGGCCAGCTAAACCAATAACAATGAAGGGCGAATCCAAATGTGTAAACGAGGCAGATACAACTCCACACTCTTCCACAGAAGGCCAAAATGTCACCACTTCCCAATACTTAATACCGTGTTCAAAACACGGGCGACTTGAGGTGAGTATACGAAGTCGCCGCGACTCCCGGTCAGGGGACTTCCGGTGGGTTAACTTAACCTTCCCCGGGCAAACCAATAACAGCAAGAGGGGACCTTGTTAGCCCTCTGCCGTGAACCAATAAAAGCGACTTGTGTCTAAGAAAGCGAAACGTATACTGATTTATCCTATGTCCAATACTCCCTTTGTGTAACCTACCTCAAATAACACGCCTGACCAGTCATGTATCTTACCCACGCAACCCGGCTAACTCCGACTCTGTGTACCGGTACGGCCGGTACACCAACCCCAAATGGTACCAACCCGGCCGGTACACTGAACCCATATGGTACCAGTCCGAATGGTACATTGTACACGACCGGCTCGGCCGGATAGCCACCCATCCGCGCCCCTCGGCCGCTGACGCTAGCAGTCCCTTGGCAGCCCTTCCTACGATCCCGGTGCATACTCTTTCCACTAGAACAATCCTCTTCTTCCGGGCTTCTTCCACTCCATCCTTACGAACAGTCCGCCATCTTGGCCGTCCGCCATCCGCGCCTCGGCCGTCCAACCTCCATAGTCCTTCCGTCTGCTCAGCTCGTTTATCCGACTATCCTCGCCCCTTGTCAGGTCTGCCGACGTGGTTTCTAGCCTGGCGCCACCTGGCCGCTGGTAGACCTCATCGGCGGCGACCGTCCGGCGCCTACACCCTTGGCCCTCATTTCCACCAATCAGGATGCGCCCTTTGGAAAGTGCCTTACATTATTTTATAAGTCACTTCACCACACGTGCGATGGCCAAAATTGTTAGTGCTGCTCTCGTGACCATCGCCGTACTACCTTGTACATGTAGATGGGATCTAGAAAATACATTGGAAGAGGTGATACTTCTAATGCCTTTACGAGTCCTCATATGTCGTGACGGTTCAGTTTCTTACTGACATAACCATCACTGCCTACTTCTTAAAAGTTTATAATATTAATAATCATTAGATGGTAAATCAGCAAACGCTTTCACGGTAATCACTCCGCTTCGGCTAACGGGCAATTTTAAAGCACTAGGCAATAAACCCGTATTTTGCATCATTTCCTATTTGTTAAAGCCCATTGGACAAAAAAAATGCCCATTGGACTTTTACAGGTAAGGATTACCAACTGATGAGTGACTTTACAATGATGGACTAAATAAACACTATATACCAGAACGGCCTCTACGCACAAGCGTGTATTTTGAGTATTGAGCACGCGGCGTTATGTCCTTTCTGTTTCCAGTAGGCCACACTCGCATATAGTGAGTAATTTCGATTGCTTGATGAATTCGCAAAATATGAATCTTTTTCGTTTAGCTAAATAATAGACACGCGCCGGGATAAATTCTATTGTTTACATTTGTATATCTTCATTTGCTGATTATTTCGGATACATTTCAATCTCAAAAAGCAAAGAGGACAATTACTCCACCACTTCGTGTAATTCGACCTCTCATATACTATCTTTTTTTGCGCGCTCGAGAAAGAGATTCTCACAGTTCGCTCTAAGATCAGGACCAGAATTTGCTTTATCCGATCTGGCTCTTTCAAGTAATGGGAGTAAATCTTTACATATTGGCGGTATAAAGCATTTGTGAAAAATCGACAAAAGGATGAGTTTGGATCTGAATGAAGCATGACACGTGTCATACATCGCGCTAGCTTTATAGCATCCACCAGGAGCGTATATTATCCCGAGGACGCCAATGCGTTATTAGATGGCTGTCGATCAAACTCAATTAAGCATACCTGCTAGGAACGGGTTTAATTTACAAAAGGAAAGATAAGGAAAGGGCACAGCGTATTTTAATGGACCAGGCTACTTAAAGGAAGACATCGAGCGACTTAACAGGGCCTCAATAGCCCTAGAGATGCAGTTCGTAGGTGACCTGGTGGATATTTTTTCTTGATCGCCAAAGAGCTGGATCCGGACCCGGAATTGATGAGATCAAGATTATCATCTACTACCCGAACAAGTCAAACCCGCAGTTCTTCAGCAGGTGTGTTGCAACCGGTGCTTTATCTTGCACTTTCACACATCGATGACGTCTTCATCCAAAAGGCAGGTTGCTCAATATTATAGTGCATCGGTCATACGATCGCCAAGTACTCACAATTATTTACAAATTCTATACGAACTTAAAGAAGTGTATATCAAGATAACCGTTCCTGACAATATAGTCAGCAAGAATGATGTGCACTCTGATCCGGGTATTTTTGTTGTATTAAAAAACAAGTAATTGTTGATAACAACTGGTACTGGCGATTCTTTATCAAGGTGATAAAGAATCGCCAGTACCAGTTTGTTGTATATAGCTGATGAATTTGGCAGACGTTCCTCCCGCCATCATAGTACCGTCGAACTATGTAGTTGTCGGACATAAGGAATCATAAATATTTTGGAAAAGCGGACAAAGATCTGAAGCTTACGAGCAATCGAGTTCATGACAGTCAGCGGCACTGATGCCAACGTGATGCGTGCGATGGCCAAAATTGTTAGTGCTGCTCTCGTGACCATCGCCGTACTACCTTGTACATGTAGATGGGATCTAGAAAATACATTGGAAGAGGTGATACTTCTAATGCCTTTACGAGTCCTCATATGTCGTGACGGTTCAGTTTCTTACTGACATAACCATCACTGCCTACTTCTTAAAAGTTTATAATATTAATAATCATTAGATGGTAAATCAGCAAACGCTTTCACGGTAATCACTCCGCTTCGGCTAACGGGCAATTTTAAAGCACTAGGCAATAAACCCGTATTTTGCATCATTTCCTATTTGTAAAAGCCCATTGGACAAAAAAAAATGCCCATTGGACTTTTACAGGTAAGGATTACCAACTGATGAGTGACTTTACAATGATGGACTAAATAAACACTATATACCAAGACGGCCTCTACGCACAAGCGTGTATTTTGAGTATTGAGCACGCGGCGTTATGTCCCTTCTGTTTCCAGTAGGCCACACTCGCATATAGTGAGTAATTTCGATTGCTTGATGAATTCGCAAAATATGAATCTTTTTCGTTTAGCTAAATAATAGACACGCGCCGGGATAAATTCTATTGTCTACATTTGTAAATCTTCATTTGCTGATTATTTCGGATACATTTCAATCTCAAAAAGCAAAGAGGACAATTACTCCACCACTTCGTGTAATTCGACCTCTCATATACTATCTTTTTTTGCGCTCGAGAAAGAGATTCTCACAGTTCGCTCTAAGATCAGGACCAGAATTTGCTTTATCCGATCTGGC
>MIQA02001223.1:0-49851 GCA_001887855.2 Sclerospora graminicola | reverse complement strand
GCACAACATTTCTTCCACCGTTTCTTGTCCAGATTTGCCTCGTTCACATCGGCGATCGATTCCAATCCAATTTCATGACAATCATGTATCGCTGTTTCTATTAATTGGTCTGTTAATTCTTTGCAATACTCGCGATTTTGTTGA
Source organism: Sclerospora graminicola (assembly GCA_001887855.2). Taxonomy (NCBI): domain Eukaryota; phylum Oomycota; class Peronosporomycetes; order Peronosporales; family Peronosporaceae; genus Sclerospora; species Sclerospora graminicola. The sequence continues at coordinate 49,707 of MIQA02001223.1, read as the reverse complement.
GATACTGTAGTGTTTAGAAGCGGCAATGTGCTTGATTGTTTTACAACATAAACGATGACCTATGAGAATTGCAGGTACATCGAGTTATCACGCACCTCACCGTCTACGACAAATAATTCTCGACACCTCAGCGACCAATAATGGCCAATTAATCTACATATACCGTATACTACTGCGAGTGTTTAGCTCCTCACAATGATATAAGTCAGGTTCATTGGAAGTGACATCTATATGAGCAAATTTTATGATGATGCGCGTCAACCTCGAACCCCGAATGGTGGAAAAATGGGTCAGCAACAGAACTACAAAAAAACCTTCAGCGCCGTGAGTTTAGTTGTGTTGACGACTGTCCACCACCCATACCGTAATTGCAATTCTGGCATTCCTGAGTTCGCCAATAGTAAGATCCGTTAATAACGTCGAAGCCGACGGCAAACTCTGCGCAGTACCGATCGTACAATGCTTCCCACTCGTTGAATGTTACGATTTCGTACTGACGAGCAGGGGCAGATCCAGAACTACAGTAGAATGAAAATACTTTAGTTAGTTTCAATCGTGATTCATCGTACTAGCAGTATAGCGTACATTTGCGTAGCTTAAAGTGACTGCTCAAGCGAGAACCCCGACAAGAACATGGAAATATACGATGGTACAATCGTCCTTTGATGTGATAAACAAACCAATTCGGCATTCAGCACGGGTCCTGGAGCTTCTTCTTCTTGGCTGCGAACAAATTTTCGCCACTTATTCAGCCATTTCTTTGGAACCAAAAAATACGTGGCATATTTGCTTCGTCCATTGATGGACTAATGTGGTGCTAACTGTTGTTGTCGAGTTCCTGAGCCATTTGGTGAAAATAAACCTTTCGGATACCCAGTTTTTCGCTGCAGTAGCAATAGAATCTCTTCCGACCCAGCGATTTCTCGTTCAAGCCTCGCTTTCTTTTTTTCTTCCACTTCCAACTCCCGAGTTTTCTGCTCAATCTCACATTCCACACAGTCACAGCTCGACTTAAGTTCAAATCCCCTCAATTCAGGAGCATACACGGCAATTTTTCGACACTTCTTGGCTCGAAAAATTGCTCGGCGATTACGTCCACACATTGTGTCACAGGTAGCAATGCGTCATGGGTACACACAATTCTAGCTCCCGTTTCAGATAGTGACGAGTTTGTTCCAATTTGAAGCTTTTCTACGATGATATCATCCTTCCTTTTCGCTGCATTTTTTCGTCGTTGCTGTCGTTTAGTCCGTCGAAATTATTGTAAAAACTGCTCAAAAATCTGGCATCTTTTCTTCAAAGCTCCGAGCCACGCACGACTGACAACGACGTAATTGGACGCAAACGATCCATTGGCTAGCTACTACAGAGCAAAACGAGAACAACTCGTCAGCGTGGTGTTTGTCTTGCAGGGCCATCATGGCCTTGTCAGGGTTAAACAAGTTTTTACCAGCCAATCGCTCCGGGATGTCCCTATTTACTCGCCAAAAAAAGGTTGACAACCCCTTTGACATACCCTTCATTTTTACCTTTGCGATATATCTCGAGGACTGACGCAGCATGTCGTCAGACTGCTTTTACACGCTTTTGTTGTTATTTCTCAGCATAATTAACGTTTGGCGTTCAGCATCATGTGTTCAAGCCAAAGCGAAAATTACTATTGATCCGGATGCTGGTTTGAGCCCGACGCAAATGATACAAGCACGAGGTTACGCCGTTGAGACGCACAAGGTCATAACTGCCGATCGCTATGTGCTCACAATGCATCGTCTTCCCAAAAACTACGTTGAAACCCAACGAAGGTTGCCAGCAGCAACGAATAAGCCGGTAGTCTATCTGCAACACGGGCTACTTGATAGTTCCTACACATGGGTCCTCAATTACCGCAACCAAAGCTTGGCGTTCATTCTTGCTGATCTTGGTTTTGATGCCTGGCTCGGTAACAATCGAGGAAACAAGTGGTCAAGGGAGCACTTGGACTACAGTACCACTGATGACAGGTTCTGGGACTTTACATGGGAGGATATGGCCAATTACTTCGAAGTATGATTTACCGGACTTGGCTCTTTAGACACGGGGCATCTAAAAATATTGTACACAGTTATGTCTCCACTAAGTACGCAAAATAGTCCAACTTTGCTTGTTAAGGAATCCGACATTGCATGAAACCTCATTTTTCCAAAACCTAAAAATCCAACTTTGGTTCGAAACTAGTCCAACTTTGACCGGGAAAAGGTGTATACAGCCGTGAGATGATCCAACTACACAACGTTACTTAGTTGGTCCATGAATATGGGGTAAGTCTCGTCGGCAAGTCCGGTAGTACATGATAAGGTCCGTTCTCTGTAAGCAGTGTTATCATACTGTTTCTCCTGTAAGCTAAAGCACACGAGGTCCTTAAAAACCCTAAGAATCAACTCAGCAAACACCACCAGTACAAAAAAGTTTACTATTTCCTGCTTAGCATCTTCACTTTCTTCGCATGTTTAGCCGAGTTCATGTGACCATTGTATTTCTTTACGTCGCGAAAAGTAAGGCCACAAGGTTGGCAAGCCATTTTCGTAAGCGGTGCAGTCTTGTTCTTTTTTAAAGCTCCCTGTCCAATACAAACGAATTGGGCAAACATTAAGCCATTGGGTAAGCGCCCAGATGTCATCATAAACAACACCTTACCTTTTCGACACAAGCAGCCTCAGCATTATTAAACATCCGCCCGGCCTTCTGGCGAGGATCAACTACTTCAATGCTCTTATCCAACATAAAGATGAAATAGTTTGCTCCAGTTGTGGATGGTGGCTCGCCTCGGCCTATTGCTGGATGTGTCCGCTGGGGCTCATAGCCTGAGTAAATACTCGCGTCAAATACCTCCGTTCTGACCATACCAAACAAGACATTTACATGATTTAAAATCCAAATTGAAGTGAAAAAGCGACCTCACACGAACCTTTTTAGCTTGAAGCCACTCACCGCGGCCTGCTCTTGAATTTTCCAGCGGTTGTAAAATAGGGTATTGCGCAGCGACACGAGCACTTGTCCACGAGTAGGGTGCAAATACGGCCGCGTCGAGAAGAAGAAATCCCTCAATAGTTTCTGGTTGCTCGCCACATCTGCTTCAGTTGCGCCACCGAGATGCGGGAAGTTAAAAACAATTGAATGGTATGGCTGAGTGATACTGATCCAACTCTCCTTTTCTAAACACGTTGCATCGACATCAAAGTGGACTTGAGCCTGGAACAAAATTACATGATTTATTCGTCATGAGTGTAGTGCATAACAATAACAGAGTCTGTCTCTTGTCGTCCTTACCCCAACAGTCTCAAGAGCGTCACAGTTTAGCAACGCGTTCGAATACTTTTGCTTTAAATCTGATTTGGAGTCGTAGCAGGTGGCGACCAAATTCTTTCCACCCTAGCAACAGACCCACAATTAGGGAGCTCAGTTAGCACTTGAACTGTTCTTTTTGGATCAACTACCAACCAAAAAGACCGCAAGGGATAATGAAAAGGAAAAATCTCCATCCCCGACCACTAAAATACGTTGGCGATCACTGAAGGGTCCCAAATTCTTGGGATTTGGATTGGAATACGTTGTCAGAGAAAAGATGGCGTTGCTCTGCGACTTGACAGAGCGAATCTGCTGCGCGTCAGTAGTGGAATTGCCGATTGTGGGTTTCTAATAACGAAAACAACGCGACTTTAAGAAACTGTAATCGGTAGGATGATGATTAAATATACAGAGCGCACTTTGCCATTGCGGCGCTTCTTTTTGTTGCCCTTGACTTTCATTATTAACCATGAGAACACTAGGCACTACGTTATTTCATATAGTCCTATTAGGGGTACCGGTAACGTAACACAGCGGTTTTCCGCAGTACAGCAGTTTTCCGCAGGAACCATCAGCTGAAAGAGCAAATCGCAAAACCAGCACTAGTCAAAGTATTACTTTTGGAAAGCAGCACCTGTCGCAAAACAAGCACCAACAAAAAGACGAATAGTGTGGTCCACTACATTTTGAACATAATTAGTGTGGCAGGGGAATTATCGACGCAACTAATTTTACGATTAAAATACACCATGGCGATAGAAAACGCGACGGAGAGAGCCACTATAGATCTTGCCGCTGTACATGGCATGACAGAGATGGTGCTTGGACAAGTGTTCCGGGATGGAAAAAGCGCAACCAACTTCGTGAAGGACCATTGCTTCAACAAGAACCGCCGTTGCGTCGTCGAAAAGTGTGGGGGCAATAGCAAGACGTTTGCCTGTCCACAGGAAGGGTGCGAATGGAAGGTTCGGGTGACCAAGCGAATGTCTCGCCAGATGCCACCAGAATACTACGTGTCTAGTCTACGCGATAAGCACGCTGATGTTTGCATGTCGCTTGCGAAGCCGTCCGCTCGGCGGTTCAACTGCTCCCGGCATTTCGCGCCGCAGTTCACAGTGACAAGGGTGTAAAGCGCAAGACCATCGTGGCCATCGTGCAGGCGCGAGATGGAACGAACCTTCAGGAGTTCCGCGACAAGGTATACCGGGCCAAGGATGCTGTGGTGGAAGAGATGGATGGGGAATGGCGGGACTCTTTCTCACTTCTTAAGTCGCTATTGGTAGAGCTGGCTCGCATCAACCCGGGGACCACTGTTGCGTTAGAATCTGATCAGGAAAACCGGTTTTTTCGATTTTTCGTGGCATTCGGGGTGGCCGTTCAGAGTCATGAGTCCAATATACCTGTGGTGGGTTTTGATGGTACTCATTCAAAGCATCCAAAGTACAATGGAGTGGTCCTATCTCTCATTGGACGTGACGGTAACGGGCAGAACATTACACTTGCGACGGCATTTACGCACGTCGAGAGCGAAGCGAATATTGCCTGGTTTTTACTCCAGTGTATTTCAGCTGGTATCCGCCTGGATGGTGTTCCTATCATGTGTGACCGTGGAAAGATTGTTGGTGCGGTCAAGATGGTATGGGAGGCGGCTAGGGTGCGTTTGCAGATTCGATTTTGCACTATTCACATTATGCGTAATATCAAGCGGTTGTTCGCGCTCTCCGGTGACGCTTTCGAGAACGTTATATGGAGGGTGCAGTCATCGCAGACAGTTATTGATTACGAGACGGCCATTTCCGTGTTGCGGGCCAAGTATGGTGACGGTGTTGCCAAATACGTTTCTGATATCGAGCCCATTCTGTGGACGGTATTTGCGAACACACCATCAGCTCTAGCATCCACGTTCGCGGAATCTGAGATGAAGTCTTTCGCTCCTACCCTAGAATCTGGTGTAGGCAACATGGGTGTGCCACCACCACAACCATGTCCGCTTTTTAATTGGAGAACTACAAATTTTGTGGAAAGTGATAACAATACCCTACTCACGGCAGGCGTGCGAAATGCAGGACCACTTGAAGCCATCAAGATCCTGGCAAAAGCGGCAATGGATAAGTTCAGTATGCGGCAGAAACAGGTGGTGATGTGGGCGGGGAAGCATGAAATCACTCCCCATGCTTTGAAAATGTGGCGAGCTGAGCAGGCACAAGCCGGTGAGTATGCGGTGCAGCGGTCTTCAGAATACGTTTGGTTTGCACGTCACCACGACTCAAAGCGTTATCGGCGAGTCGATCTCACCGTTTTGTCGTGCACGTGTGCTACATTTTGTCAAATGGCTATTCCTTGCCGCCATATTGTGGCCGTGGTTCACATGGCATGCCCTGCGAAGAGCGTGGTCCAGTGCTTTCATGCATCGTACCTCGTCTCAACTTACTCCCGAGCGTTTGGAGATAGCTCAATTGAGCTCGTTCTCGAGTCACAGTTGGTGCGCGTCAGAATGGAGCCGCCTCCGTATTACAAGCAGGTTGGAAGGCGGCAAGTCCGTCGCATCGCAAGCAGCGGCTACAGAAAAACTGGTGTTACTTACAAGTGTCGTAATTGTTCTAAACACGGTCACAATCGCTCAGCATGCCGCCGCCATGGGACACAAAACCAGCAGAGTAACGCGTCGTTTGTGGGTCGGCCACTCATAACGCAAGAGCGAGATTGCTGAAATTCGGATTGCTATTGTTGGGAAAGTTTTATTGTAATAAAACCCGTTACATCGAAGTCGCACATAAGAAACGATAAGGAAGCATCGCGATCGACTCGCCCAGGTGTGATTTCAGAGAGTGATGTAAGAAGCTGTGGCAATCACCGGAAGGTATGAATGTCTGTAATTGTGTTAGTTATAAATCAACTCTAACACATGTGTTGCTGTCATACATTGTACAGAATTAACGAAGGAGCCGCTGATGAAATTTTACGTGCGGGGGCTACCATCAAGCAGTGTCATAGTAAAGAACTTGCGCAGGCGATGGATGAAAAATACTCACGTTCTGTGTTTGGCTATGTCTTGCCGAGCGATATGCCGCTCAAGTACGCACGCGTCATTGACACTCGCGTTGAGAATAATAACCTAATGTTGTGGGTCCGTTCTCTAGCTCAATGAAGATCATGTTTTTACCAGCGAAAGGTCCGGCTCAAATCTCGTACCCTAACGAAGCGGTAGCTACGGCCGCTGTGGATGCGCTGCATGGTATATTAATACCATGATATATTACTTCGAAGTACGGGAGATGCGATTCTAGTATTTGCGGACGATGTCGGGCGTCACTTGCAGCGACGACGTGCGTTTTCATCGTGCTGGTATTTAATTCCAAAAGAAGCGAAACTTGTGGGTGATTTAGCGCATGCGTTGCTACAGGAATTCGAGCTTTGGAAATGTTGTCCGAATGGATTAGTGCTCCTATTGGAGGAGCTTCCGGTCTTAGCAACGCAGAGTATTCGTATTATCCGAGATAATGACACAGTTATTGCCCAGTGTCCATCACTATAAAAAGAACTCGTTAGTGATTGTGAAACGGATTCTTCCGAGAGCGGGGTGGAAACTTTCAAGCGAAAGCGAAAAGCGCATGGGAAGACCAAGGACGAGCAGAAGAAGAAGACAAGTAAGACGAACGATTTGATGAAAAAACGAAACGAACATCAGCAATTGACACTAAAATGCCGAAATATGTGGCGGAAAGACGCTCTCTGGCCTGAAAAAAGGACTTTAAGTGCTAGCTCTAAGGAAAGTTCTTCTAGCTCTTCTGCTAGTTCTAGTATTAGCAGGAGTTCTAGTTCCAGCTCGAGTGAAAGCGAAGAAGATGTTGATTCTGTGACACAGAGTCGGAAACGAGTCGTCGAGACAGCTACGAGGAAAAATCAACAGCCAGACACACTCAAATCACTTGCTAACGCTGTCTCTAACGGGGCACCAAGCAAGATGAAGGTTACATCACAACAAAGCGAAAAGGAACCACGTAGGAGACGTCGACGACTGAGACAGCGTAACGGAGGACGACAGAGGAACCGCAATCAGTCCTATACTACAGACAGCCCTGCAAACAGTGGACCATCGCCTGGTAATCCTTCACAAGTACGTGATCAAGCAGCAACTGCTTCGCACTATTCAAGACGAACTTCATCTACAGAGGTTCAATATAGTGGTTGCGTCAGAGGCTATCCTCGTACAAAGCAGCACGTTTATTTTGATCCAGTAACTGGAAATGGAGTGGAAGTAGAGCATGATGAACGTAGGAATGATGCGAATGCCGTCCGCTCAATGAAACACGACCAGATATCTGATCTGGCAAAGTATGGTCCTTCCAGTGGGCAGTTTTCAGGAGCTAACCCGGATAGACGTGTATTCTCTTCTACCGAACTGGCTAATGGAGATGAAAAAGTCAGTAACACTAACGAATCGTTTGAACGGAAAGACAAGCGTAAATACGAAGAAAGATGGAAGCGACCATACAAAATCGTCGCGACTGTCCTTGACAACAAGTCAGGAAAGTTAAGCAACAGTAGTGTTCTCAATGAGGTAAGTTCAGTGTGGAACGCGTTCGTGGACAAAACAACTCACATGCTCCTGCTTACTGTATGGACAGAATCAAACTCTAACGAAGTTGTTGGATTCATATCCGACCAATTCGATCACTTTGTCTTCTCAATTTGTTCCAAAGGATGTCATTGCGTATAAAACGCTTACACTTTGTCTCGAGACGTGGGGGCCAGTGCTGAGCGAAAGGCAGTGCGGCGAGGTGCAGTCAACGGATGTCATAGGCAACGCGGTTAAGGTTTCGATTTGTACGCTTGAGGCTAACGGCGATTCTGTAAAGTTCAATGAGGTTTTGAATGCTGAACGACAAAGCATCCAAGTTAACGAGATCAGTGAATTGCGCTTTTTAACTGGACCCAGCTGGTCATCGTTGCAGAATAGCAAAGAAAATGCAAGTTCGACTACAGCAGTAGAAGCGATGGGGTGACTTAGAGAAGACTGTAGGTGAAAACCAACTTATAAAACGGATGTGAGAAGAAGAGCGTCAAATTGAACCCAAGATTTATCGGAAGCTGAAACGGAAATATTTTGATGACTGCGATACGAATGATGTCAGCCTTGATGATGGTAGTCGTGATGGCGTTTCCGAAAGCAGTACCACTGAAAAGAGACCATTGGTTGCTGATGGAGATACTCTTGGTGACAAACCAAATGGCGCTGCATCAGATACGAAGCGATGCATAACAGCGACACGGCACCAACGCCAAAAACAAAGATATTTCAGCAGTTTTTGATTTTGCGCCGCTGAAACTTAAGCCAAAATTAAAGACAATAACCTCTATTGCCCCGAAACCGTTGCCGATTCACATCGACACCATGGCTACTCAAAATGTGGAGAAGGAAAATGGAACGAGTGCCAAACTAAATTCTAAAACGATTTCTGTTGTTTCAACAAAGTCTTCAATTGGTTCTAATGGTCTGCGTCCAAGCAAAAAAGCTGTTTTGTCAACAACCATGAAAAGTGGCAAGTATTTGAAAACAAAACGCAGCACTAACATGCTCGATGATATTCCAGTCGCCAAGAAGCCGCAGAAAAGTCAATATACCATGGTGCAGCAGCACAGAAGAACTCGACGATGTACCACTATCATGTCTGATGAAAGAATTGTCAAGAAAAAGTGATGAAAAATCACAGACCAAGTATTTGTCGTATGTTGGATGTAAAAAGGTTAAGGAGCCTACGAAATCTGCCGTGGAGGGCCCGCGCATTGTGTCAAAATTTCGGTACGGAGGAGGTGCTGGAATGAGCTCGATAGCATCTCAGAATCCCCCTGCAGCGTCAAATTCGCAGCACTCGATAAAATTCCTGCAAAATGTAATTACAGGCAGAGCCTCAAATGAGTATTTATGATGCGTTGCACATGGATAGACAAGAGACAACGTACAATATCCGTGAAGCTACTGGCTACAAACGTCCTAGTGCTTTTAAGAAAATGCAGGACGAGGCATCGCGAAGTGGTATCCCTTTGGTTAGAAGCAAGTTGCAGGATAAATATTGGGATAAGGTTCCAATTCCAAAAAAGAAAAGCAACGACAACAAGAAGAGGAGCTAGCCTTATCTCAGCCACCGCAGTCAAAATATCATGATTCAAACACACATGAAGTGAAACGGAACCGATCATCATCACCTCATTCTAGAAAGAGTAGCTCACGCGATGATCACAGACGTCGAGGTTCATCACGTTCAAGGTTCCACTCACCGAGTCCCCGATTTCGAGACAAAAGTCACCAGCGCTCGCGCCAAAGATAAAGGTCCGTCGAAAGGTCAAGTGAGCGTAATTCTCGTCGTACTGAGCGAAAGGCTCGTAGCGATCTTGACCATGAGCGTGAGATTGATGGAAGGCGACGATCATCGAGTCCAAGCAAGCGGGGTACCAGCAAAACGAAGAATTCAACTACACTAGTGCTGATGCACATTTTAGAACCATTTTTCTTGACCTCAGTGTTTTTCTTACACTCCATATCCTTCTGTTTCGCATTTATACTGATGCACGTTGCAGAAGCATTATTTTTGACGTCAGTGTTTTTCATACACTCCATACCTACTGTCCCCATACTTGGTACATTAATAGCAGCGCTTGCATTATCATCCGTATTGAGTGTCTGCTTCTTTCTTTACTTGCAGAACATTCATCAAGCAGCTGATTGTGAGACTGCGTCACCAAGTACAAAATCAATATCAGCTTTGTCATCATTCACTGAAGTTGGCTTGGTCAAAATTTCGTACTTCACTTGAATTCGATTCTTACTGAGCGCAGCTTTGTGAACTTGTCACACTCGCAGGAAAGGTCAATCGCGAAATGGTCGAATCCTTCGTTCTTTCTTGTAATTTCGTGACTGCGCTGTGACCACTTTGGTTATCCATCCACTCGACGCTGTCGACGTGGAATAATCGACCCGGATCTTGGTCACATGACTTGGCACGGTCACGACGATCACACGGCCAAAAACCGGGTCAGCAGGCTCAGAGAGAGTGAAGGTCGTCTCGTGGTCGTCCGCATACGCTTTCGAGATCGTGGGATGATGCGTATCCAAGACAACAACCGAAGCTTTGGATGACGTGGCCGCGTGATGGAACGTGTACTCGGCGTATTCCCTGAGCTCCTGTGCCGAGAAGTCGAGCGTGAGGCGCCAATTGAGATGCGTGAATGGTCACGTCGTCTAGGTTGGCATAGGAATGCGAACGAAGGGGACGCGGCGACGCCATCGACGAGAGTAGACAAAGGGAGACGAAGGAAATACTAGTGTATATTTTATTGTAAGAATTATTTATAGTTGCGCCGACTAATCCCCTGTCAGACTAATTATGTTTAAAATGTAGTGGACCACACTATTCGTCTTTTTGTTGGTGCTTGTTTTGCGACAGGTGCTGCTTTCCAAAAGTAATACTTTGACTAGTGCTGGTTTTGCGATTTGCTCCAGCTGAAATTGTGTACGTATTAATTTGTACCACTACGGTGGTACTCACTCTATTATTCCTTTGCTAAATCAAACAATAGCTATGACACAAGGTGAAAAAGCAACAGTTTTCGATAAGTGACCTGTTGGGGAGCTCGTAGATCAATGTCAGCCTATGAAAAGTGTTACAAAAAATGTATTGCTGCTCGATTCAATTGGACGAAATTGGACGATCAAGTGCGGGCCTTGTGAACGTTTTAGCTAGCGGCTACACGGTGCATTATGCACCAAGGATCCGGATCCAACAAGCAGATTTGCTATAGTCGTCTAGCGCAAGGCAAAAGTCTTGTGAGTTGTAACAGAGAAATAATACGTTCCTTCTAAAAATGGATAGCCTATATTAACTATCATTTCTGAAAATCCGGAAGTGAGAGCGGATACTGTATCCCGATTTTTGTATTTAATGTGTACCAGTATTTGACGTGAAACTATTACTGTAAGAGAACCATCCATTTTGTTCACAATAAACGGCAATAACTGTCACTACGTGAGATAGCGCAGTCTTTTCTAATAAGAAACAATAAAGTTTAAGGCATAAAAGTCAAATTTGTTCATAATTGTAGACACTGAAGAGTGACTGATTTGTAATTGTGATGGGCTGAGCCGGCACAATCGCAAAATAACCCCGCAATTCACAAATATAGAAATATGTGTTAAAAAAGTTTAAACAGTACATTTGTTCTGTGATTTTATGTATTACATGTAATTTATTTCTGATGTCGCAAGAATATATTTCACTTTAACGTCTTTTGAGCTACAAATACTATTGTCCACTTGGGAGTACGATGCCAAGGCAACACGAATGTGGCTCTGCTGCTGTCTTTTGTCGTGCTGGTTCAGCAATACCGCTGGAAGTAAGCAAAGGGTACTATACATCGTTACAAGTCGATGCACTCGGTCCAAATACAAGACAAGCTCCAGGTTGCGAGTATCGAAACGATTCCACAACTAGCAACGCTTCGCTATACCTTATGATTGGACAAAATTCCGTGGCTTTTAACTATGATGACTACGCTCTTCCAGTGGCTCAATGTATTGCGTGTCCCATCGGGACATTTAAACCTGGAACAGGGGATGACTTGGGATTATGTCGACCGTGTCCAATGTACACAAGTGTAAGCTCGACGGATCGACGTTCCTGCTTGTGCTTTCGACTATCTGGTGGCAAAAGCTTTGACACGACACGCTTTGCGCTACATTTTTACGTGGGAACACAAACGTGTAAACTATTTCTTAAGATGTCGATTGCTGCATTAGGTGACGGAGATACGAGTAGCCATTCGATTTACACGCGATCGGAGCAATTTCCTTCTGAACGAGGTTCGTTCTGTGAAATTCGCCATGTTACGGTGACCAAAGCCTGGAAAATCGACCGACGTGTTCATTTCCATGCTCGAGTGGGTTTTATTGTCCCCTTGGGAGCTGGAATCGTACTGCTCATTCGTGTCGAGACGCCAATTTCTTTTGTCCGAATGCTAGTGCCCTCCCTACTCCCGTTCTACCAGGATACTACTCGCTTAATCTGACCAAGCAGGATGTACGTGGTTGACGTTACCGCGGCTGTACGAGGGCGAACCAGCTGATGATAAGAACGTATCCGTTGCAAAAGATGGAAGAGGTGGATGCGATAAGTTTGATTCGAGTCCTGAGTCGGGATCAGAAGACATGATGATAGCTGTCGTAATAAGAGCTTGAGGTCTTGGAGAGAAAAGAACGACTGAGCTGTGGTATTCAAGAGAGATCGAAATGAGGTCACGTCACTCTTGAGGTGAGTCAAGTCGAAGGAAGGGTCTGTACCTATCGTTGGTGCGTCTTGGTTAGAAGACGGAAAGACTGTCATGGAACGATTGATTACGTGGGTTCATGAGTGACCAAGCACACACAGCCAGAGCAGTCCGCCCGACGGAAATTTTGCTAAATAGGGTAAACAAAATAAATTACAAGCACAAAAATAATTTACATGTGCCACATAAAACCAAAACCAAATGTAGTGTTGAAACTGTTTAAACACTCTATATTTGTAAAATCCACCATATTTGTGAATTGCGGGTTATTTTGCGATTGTGCCGGCTGAGCACGTCCCAGTCCCAACGTCCCAAAATGGCCCTGGGATAAAGCCATATGGTGGGACCGATGCCGTCCCGACGCGACCTAACCCCAGTTGGCTGAGCTAATCATTGTCGTTTATTTCGTCCCGGGACCTCGGGACATTTTGTAAGAACGACCCTTAGAGCATGCGGAAATCACCAGATAGCGCGGCCTGTTTCCACCGGGGTACAAATGTAGCTTCTCTATCTTTAAATCAACATAGCGAGATCAGCGCACCAACCATAACATGGAGGCACCATGCGCGTTACCGAGAGATTGCTAGGCCTTGAGCGCAACGACGATGATTTGGAGGAAATAGTCGTAATGACCAACGTCAACGCGTTTTTGACTCTTTATACGCGGTACAACGAGTGCAAGAAACACGGTGGTTCTCTCCACGGCAAGTCCCCAAACCTCGAATGTGATCGAGAGACTGGTGACAAGCTTCTCTACAGCGACTACTTCGATCTGCAGCCACTCTTCTTGAAAAAGTTTTGACGACGCTTCCGAATGTCTCGTCGTCTCTTCGATCATATTCTCGACGGAGTTGTCGTACTTTGAGCAGCGACCCGATGCCCCAGGACTCATGGGATTCTCTTCGAGGCAGAAGATCACTGCGGCATTGCGTATACTCAGCTACGGCTATGCAGCAGACGTCACAGATGAGTACTTGTGCATCGCCGAGTCGACGGCAACGAAGTGCTACAAACGATTCGTTGACGGTGTACTCACGTGTTGCTTCGGTGACGAGTATCTGCGAGAGCCAACGTGCTGCTTCGGTGATGAGTATCTTCGAGAGCCAACTCCATCGGACATCGCTAAGCAAGCATCTATCAACGCGAAATGCGGATTCCCTGGCATGTTTGATTACACTCACTGGGAATGGAAGAATTGACCTGTAATATGGAAGGGCATGTTCCAAGACCGCGACGGAAACGCCTCGATCACCATGGAGGTGGCGGCCACGAAGAACTGGATTTGGCACTCTTTTATCGGCATACCAGGATCCAACGATGACGTCAACGCCGTCGACCCGTCACCACTCATCGTGAACTGGCTGCGCGGAAGTGCACCAGCATTTGATTTCACTGTCAGCGGCAAGCTGTGCAACACGTTATCTTCTTACGAACTGGATTTATCCACAGTGGTCCGTGTTTGTCAAGTCGATACGCCATCCCAACGGCGTAAATGAGTCTAAGTTTGCGGAAGCGCAAGAATCCGTTCGAAAGGATCTGGAGCGTACATTTGGTGTGCTGAAAGGACGCTTAAGTATTCTCGCGCAGTCAAGTCGTTTGTGAAGTCGAGTGATGCTGCGCAAGGTGTGAAAATGCTGCGTACTGCTCCACAACATGATCGTAGAAGATGAAGAGGAACAAGAGGACGACAACGATCACGACGATGAAGGACCGATCATGATGGTAGAAGACGTTTGTTCCACTGCCCGGGAAGAAATGGGCTTCGATGAGATGTTGCTGGCATTGTCACGAGTGAAGACCATGAATCACACCAAGAACTACGCTCCGATCTCATTAAGCACCAGGAAGCAACGACGTCATTCCAATTTTGAGAAAATTTAGAGTGTTGGTTTTTGGTCACGTTGCACTAGCCATCACAGTTTTGTGACTTCGGAAATTCTGGACTAGCTTTGTGTGTCCCAAAGTCTCCTGAATTTTTGTTTTCTCTCTTCCCGCACAACCGCTCGAGCTTTGTAGCTGATGGCTCACTCAAGTCAATTGCGGGGAAGAACGTGTTCCCCCTTTGGCGTCATGTCAAGCCGCAAAACCTTGTAATATAATTTAGTCAACAACAGCCGGCGGCGTCAAAATCATATTGAACGAAGAATCAAGCTTGAGCCATGTTAGACGAATGCGACATTTATATCTTTACGGACGATTTCATTTTAGCTGGATTTCTGTCAGTAAAGGTCGTTTGTAACTGACTACCTCGACATATGCCACTTCCATGAATTTGTGCGATTTGAAGCTCTGATATTTACTAGAAAATACGGCTGGAAGCGTAAAATTTCATTTCATCTCGATGTTACCCGGAATCGAGCCGTAAACGTCGAGTATATAGTCTACACAACCGAGTCCGTCAAAGGAATCTTAGTTGTGCTCATTGTGCACTGGTCTGACATTAATATTTCTTTTTCGATAGCATGCCCTCGTTGGGCCTAGTCTTTAGCCACGGCGATTTATCGCATCAAGCATTGCTGTGCGCCGGATACTCGCGAGCTTCGGGATTCAGCTGGTTAAAAGCCCCTAAGAAAAGCTTAATCTCGTTCGCTTCTTCAATCGCACATGTGCACTTCTTGGTGGCGATTGCCATCAGCTTGCTATCTCCTTGTAGGAATACTCCGCGTTGGCAACAGGCTATGCGTCGTTCTTCACTGCCTTTTGTCCCTAATAGTCGCGGCATCTGGGACTGAAGCTCGTCCAGATTAGACTCCTTTGCAGGCTTAGTCTCGTTGATCGTTGTCCAGTTGGGGACGTTGATAGTACGCGCCAGCAGTGAAAAGGCTTAAAGGTTTTCCGTTCTCGATGCCTTCCTACCCTTGTATCACCATGTACGCCTCTTGAGCACGCGGTATCTCGTCTTCGACGCCTTCACTAGAGCCTGTGTGCTGCCATTCCTTGGAAAGCGCACTAATCCATCGTTTCAGCAGAAATCGTATCGATGACCACTTGCACACGAGAGATTTGTGGCTGCGCATGGGTCCGTCTGGTTGATTCACGCGGAAGTCCTTATAGATTTCTCCCCAGAATGTGGGTGACGCCATGTTTGTACATCTAATGCGTTTTGTTCCTTGCCAAAGCAATGACCTTCACAGCTGCTTTTCTTCGGTCACTGTGAAGTTCGCCCTGCGTTCCATTGTATTTTTTGTCTTGATGAACGTTGGGATTGAAACTATTGATCGAACCCCCCCCGCACAATCTTAGAATCATAAGCATTCGGATTTACCGCAGGTCTCCTGGCTGCGCCAAAAGCGCCCCAGTTTGGCGCGGACTGGACAGTTTTGGCACAAAAATATAGACAGCGCGAATGTTTGCTGCTGGTAGAAAAAAATATATTACCCCGCAAAATAAATTTCGCGCTAGACTCCTTTAGCGCGTTGTTTAGCGATAGTAATCTAAGTACTTCCTCTGTCCAGGTCGAAAATGTGCAAATGGGGGTGGGCCAGATATTCTCGACCCCTGGTCTGTTTGAGATGCGAATTTCACCATTGTATTGGTTAAATCGTGGTAGATCAAGCTGTATTTTTAAAGAAGGAACTTGCTGCGTTTTGCGACCAAGATCACATTTTAAGCAAGCATGGTTTCGTAGCCTTCACTAAAAGTTTCCTAAATCATCGCTGGCATACCGAAAACGGGGTATTTGGAAAGGCCACGATCTCCTCTACGCGATTCTGCTATTAAAACCACGTTTTAAGGCCTTTTTTAATGCACGGCGGGTAACAAAACACTGGGTTTATCAAGAGGTCCCTTTTGTTTTTGGCCAATAGAAAGACGTTTAAGGAATGATGGTTCTTTTTATTCATATGTACCTAGTCAATTGTGTTTATATTAACCAATTTTAACACAGCTTTTTCAAGGTGAGGCTAAAAATAGCTACCCTCGACAGTCATGTCGAACTGTTTTAGTTGCAATAAATGTCTGAACTTTTTTTGTTCAAATGTGTTGCCTTCCATCTCGTCGAGTTAGAGATATAGGTCAGCGTAGTTGATGCAAGTTCGTCCAACCTTGTATACCAGTCAAGTGTATAGTAGTATAATAACACTGACTTTCCTGTATATATGTCGTTGAGGCGTAGTCCTAATATATATGTCGTTGATAGCGTAGTCCGAAGCAAACGAAAACAATGACTTTAAGAAGTGTTTATCTTCCTAAGCAATGTAAACGTGCATGCGAAGTGTTGTCAGTGGTTTCAACTATCATGGGACTGTACCATAACTTCTCTGTAACCATGTAGTCCAAAATAGAATAATAGTAAAAATAGAGCAGTACTGAAAGCCGAGGCCGTTCCGGACCGGCAGTACCGAAAAAGAGGCGTTCCGGACCAAGTTCACCAATTCGGAAATTACCGAAATAACATTGTATTTCCCCAAAGTCAAATTACACAGTAATATTCCGACATTTTTCTACCGCTGTATCTATAGTGTAAATTCATTCCACCATTACGACAAAGAGAATCACCACGAGCACGATGATCACGTCGTATAACTTGCGCGTCTATCATGACGAAAACAAACATATTCAAACCCATTAAAATTATAAATTCTTATTTTAAACACATAAGTATACAACTTGCCTTATTTTGCGAGCGTTAACAGCTCGTGCCGCTTTTTCTTCCCTAAAATACGGCAACAGACATCGTTACATATTAATAACGGTAGATACTCCACGACTTCGAGTCACGATCAGCACGACAATCACGCCGCATATCTTGCGCACCTGTCGTGACGAAAACAAACATATTCAAACCCATGAAATTTATAAAAATCTTATTTTAAACACGTAAGTATACAGACTTGCCTTATTTTTGCGAGCGTTAACTGCTCGTGCCACTTGTTCTTCACATGTCATGAAGCACATTGTCCATTCGCTGAAAAAAAACGGCAACAAACATCGTTAGATATCGATAACAGACATCGTTAGAATTGATAACAGACATCGTTAGATAGTCCTCGACTTCTCCACTAATCGCATGCCCCTGTCCTCCACCAAGAATAAAATCCTGTTATTTTCTGTCCGTCTTTAGCTTTTACAAAATAGAGTGGGTCTAAAACGATAAATCAACTTTTACTTATCTCATGTCTCACTTGAGGGAATTCCACGTGTACGCCCAAGACACGCTTACATCTTGCCCTTCCAACAACTCTAAACAATCTTCCATGTACCGTACCACCCAGCACGCAACCAACACTCTCAAGTTTTTTTTCAAGAAGCTCAAACATGCCACGTTTACGCCCAAGACACACGTTTTTACCACAGACGATCTTGCCCCTCAACGACCCAAACACTCTTCCAAGTGCTGTGCCACTCATTACGCAACCAACACGTCTTCTCCTAAAAAGCTCAAACATAGAATATCTCGGACTTCGACAACGTTGGAACTCTGGATGCTGGTTGGAATCTCGGCAATGCCAGTGCGGAAGAGTTGGGTAACAATATCACATTAAAGGAAATGAGATTGACTATGGAGGAACCACGGAGCACGACCATGGCGACGCAATCTTGCCATGAGCATGAAGCATTGACTACATTGGCCGTCGCAGCTGCTTCTGTGACACAAATTCGTGAAGAACGAGAAAAAATGTAATAAAGTGACAAGCAAGTGTTCTGGAAACGCGTGTATTATTTGTATTGGTGCATGTCTCTGAATGCTTTATACCGAGTATGTTTCTGACGATTTCAACGCATCGGTAGCACTCTTATAGGCTAATTCCGAATACTGAAGGGATGCAGGGAAAACACCATTAGGAAAGTGTCTGCTCTTTACACGCGGGAGATTGTAGGAGTTTCCTCCCTTTGCAAGCATAATCTGTTCCATTACTGCTTGCAGAGTAAGGAAACATTTTTCGAGCGTGCGGATCTCGATCTCCGCATAGGAGGTCTCCACGGCTAAAATGAGACTATCGACGTTGTATGTGCGCTTACGATACTGAAGCGACTGTATCGCATGGAAATAGCCGAGATCCAAGACATTTAAATCGGTTGACTTGGCGGGTTGTCGCAGTATCTGGACGTCCCATCCATACCGACCTAAAGTAGATCCAGCAATTGCCGCCTCCGCCGCACCGTGAGGAGCTGCGTTGTCTTGCTGTAAGTAAATTGTACCGCCCTTCCTGTCTACACACCTTGCGTTAGTACACCTTCAAAAATTACGCCACTTCCATACGTACTAGGTCACTTAGCTTGGATAGATGGGACGACTGAGTGAACAAGCAGATTATGGTAGACGTCCTTGGTCACCGCGATTGCCTCAGTAATGATATCGCCAGCATTTTGATTGGCCGTGGTCCGCTTAGCAGGGCGCCGGTGCACGACCGGGAAAATACCAAGTTTTCCGTCGAACCCGCACTTTTTGACGTAGTCGTATTGCGGTCGCGCCACTGCCGCCACAAACATTACCTTTGTGATATACCGTTTGTTGGGGCACGGTATATACGGCTTCGTCTCGCTCGCCGTCAGTACGTATGACGTAGCCGTCTTGTACAAGTTGAACCATTTTTCATCAATATGAATAACGTTGTACATAGCGTGAAACGTTTGATTGCGTAGTCCTAATCACAATGGAATAATAAGCAAAGATTAGCGCAACCTGAACAATGCCATACGTACCAATAGGGCGATCCACAAATGCGAGAACGAAGCGGAGACGGGCCTGCTTGTGCTCCTGTGTAATGGCGGGCTTCACATGTGCCGTTGCGCGTCGTAGTGGCCTGTTCTTGCCAACATAGACATGTAAAGTAGAGCTGGGAACGCCAGCTTCAGCCGCCGCTGAGCGAATGCTTGTGCGTTCGTGCACAGGCACCGCAGCAACATCTTTGAAATCGCATCTGACGTGTACTTGGCGTGACTGCCTGCGCGCCGCGATACTAAGTCACCGCGTCGCTCCCATACGCTGTGCACGGTGTTACGATGACAGCCGTACTCTAGTGCTGCGCTGGATTTTGCTCCATGAGGCAAAGTCCCATTCGAACGAAGGCGCACATGAAGGAAAGCAATGATTGATAGCTTCTCTACAACGGAGAGATCGCGGTGTTTCAGGGGTCGTGGCATAATTTGTTTGCAAAAATTGAAAGGGGTACGTTGGCGCGAATAGTTTCTAGAATCCCGCGTTTTAAAAATCTCGCGCCAAGAATTAGATGGCCATCAAGTCTGTCATAATTGTCCAATCAGATATTTTCACCCAAAGTAAAATAAACCGACTGTACATTTTCAATCTGGACAGAGGAAGTACTAGTATAAGCTCCAAAATGCAGAAAGCCATTCTCATTCTTGAAAAAAGTTGGCGCTCACTCACTGACAAACGTTTACCCTACCCCTCAAAATCCATTCTTGAATAAGAATGCCTTGTCGAGCAATTCCCAAACAAACTAACGATTTGCGAGTGTTATATTTTATGTTTACCACAATCTGCGGGGCAGACACACAGTATAATTGCTCCAAAGCTGAACAAACGTCGCCAATTAGTACATGCTTACGCGGAGTTGGCAATTATTTCACCATGACCACAAATCGTTAGCTGATACAGCGCGCTTGGTCGATTCACTAAATGTAACACAAAAGAGCTTCGGTGGTTGTAGTCAGTAACCGGTTGGTTACCCCCGTGCATTCGGTTATTATCCGTATAACATAAGAATTAACCACGCAGCTGTGAAGATGGTAGATAAAAAGAACATTGATAAGATACTGACCTGATACATATCTATGTGTTCGGAATTTAATCCCTTCCGTAGGAGAGACGAGCCTCATCTGTACTCAGCAAAGTCCTAATTAACTCACACAATTCGTAATTCATAAAGGTAAGTCCTTGTCGCTATGGCTCCGTCGAGAATGCGCTATCAGCAAACAGAAGAAGACCAGGACGCGGAAGATGATTATGAAGAGCTAACATACTTTGCTTTATGTTTGCGACGAGTAAACAGAGTGCTTTGATAATTGCGCGGGTGGAGGGAGCTGGATCGATTGGTGCAGACGTTGCTGTGGTATGGGCGGAGCAAATGCGTTAAATGTTCATGGAAAGGAACTCATTATTTGTTGAGGATGAGCACGAAAATATCTTTGGGCCGTTTTGTTCGCCCTCGTGGAAGCGCTCGCAAATGTTCTTTAGGAATGGTCGGACATTTGTTTGTACGCTTAGCCCACCCATGAAGGTATATGCTGCTACGAGGTTACGAGCTGATGAACTGTACGCTAAAACCGAAATGGATACGTCAGGGAGCAAACAAAATTCTGTCAAAGCTAAGAAGCGTATGAGGGAGGAATCCTATTCCTCGCAGATAGATCCTTCTGATGTGTCGAGCTTTGGTTTACCAATCGCAGAGCTCGAAGCCATCACCGCAGCCCAAGAAGAATCGGAGCATGACAGAGAGTAAAAAAAATGCTGTTTGATGGCCTTCTCCATGCTGATAAAAAGAAATCTCATGGCCAAGATTTGTCTTACGGTACACCAAATTTATCGCTCGAATTGGTAGATCCACTTGATAGCGTCGTCCTGTGTACATATGATCAAGTTTCCCAGCATGGATACGGTGCGTCAGCTATTCTTGAGGACCTTATGCCGTCTTGCATAGTGCTGTACGACCCCGAAATTTTCCATGCCTCTCACATTGCTCCTCTTGAGGTGTACTTTATGATGTACAAAGAGAGTAGAGAGCAGCAATCCTACTTGAGTGAAATCCAGCGTGTTATACGAGCCGTTGATTAGCTTATCCACCAGAAAGCACACTTGATGATGCCAGCAAATGTTTACGATCTTCCGCTTGATATGAAACTACGACAACAGATTGTTGAATACAGTATGGACAGAAGAACGGGTGGTCGATCTAAGTCACAACGCGCTGGCGTGAAGGTTATTGTCGATGTTCGCGAGTTCCGTAGTGCGTTGCCGTCCATGCTTCACAAAGAAGGACTATTTGTGCTTCCCGTTACACTTGAAATTGGTGACTACGTCTTGTCACCAGAGATTTGTGTGGAGCGTAAAAGCATTAGCGATCTTTTTGGTTCGTAAACTCTGGACGATTGTTCAACCAGGCAGAAATCATGCGGCGCTTCTACAAGATACCCGTGCTATTGATTGAATTCACCCAAGGCAAGGCTTTTTCGCTGCAGGATGAGTCAGAGCTCACTACCGAGATAAATGTCAGCAATATTGTCTCCAAGCTTACGTTGCTAATATTGCACTTCTCGTCTTTGCGGATTCTTTGGTCTAGCTTGCCACATGCAACGGTGGATCTCTTTAAGGTCGTAAAAAAGTATCAAGACGAGCCCGACATGGATACTGCTGCTGCACTAGGCAACGGCTTACTTGAGGACAATAGCGCTGCTTAAATGAAAAACGGTCAAGGAGGATTGGGCTCAAACTACATATATATTTTTTATAAAAATATTATATTAATTTGCGTTCATTTCCTTACATATATGTACTGTTATAATACACCGGTACGGCGCAGTAAGAGAGTGAATTCCTAATTGACTAGTGCACTTTCCAAGTGCACGCACTTTCCTTGTAAGAAACAGGATAATAGCGCATCTGCTAATTTTTATTGTATATCGTTTGGTGACATGTATTGTACCGACTATTCAGTTAGATATTCTTTACCTGAATTCGGGCTCTAATGATAAACAAGTAAGACATGTAGTATGAAGTACCCAATATATCAGTTATTTTATTCCATGCAACTCTATTGTTCTCGAAACGAGTACTGTACAATAATGAGAATGGTTTCGTGGTCCACAACTGCCTTTCATTTGAGTGGAACACATTAGATATGAGTGGGAATGAAAAGTTTTTGACCATGGCCATAAACGTAGGTAGTGTGTCAAGGTACAGAATACATAGCCCAAATTTCAGATTCCTATGGGCTAATTTTGCCCTCAACATGAAAGCTGTCAAGCCCATGTAGGTCAATGTGCTCTAGTTTATCTGTCACGTTTAGTTTGTGGATCTACCTTTCATAGTCTAACGGCTAAAGTTGATGTAGCATTAGAAAAACGTCTTATTCTTTCTTCTCATGTAGTTCACCGATCTTCTTTACTTCATGACCGGAACCAAAGAGCCTGTTTGGTTACGGTCAAAACAAATTGGGTCGCCTGTGACGGTCATATTTTTGGGCACGTTTATAATCACCCCCAAAATCATAGACTCACCCCCAAATTACAGTAGAACCCATATTAGCTACGAAAAAACGAGCAAAATACACAGCCAGATGTTTTAGAGGAAGGATATAAAAGAACATGTTCCTTGGTTGTGAAACTTCTTGTCGTTTTGCTTATGACCGTCGATACGCATTTTGACTTTAGAGGATCACCTTCCTTTACTTTCGAGTCCTCATAGGCAAGATTTACGCCTCAAAAATAAAGTACTTGTAAATGACTTGACCTTTTTTCACTTATTACGTCGATATATACTGGTTTTCGCTCTGCTAGCTTAAAGCACGCCCGTTCAGCGATATGAGGTGCGTCATGTTGCGTATACTTCTAATAGATAGCTGAAGCGGTTCAGTCAGAAGAATAGCTACTGCCACTTCAATAGAGTGACCTCACATGATAGCGCACATATCTCCATGGCGCTCACTGTAAGTCAAGGGGCTGTTGCTAGTGTTGGAATTCGCAGGGTCGACAAATTCGTTGAGATTTTTCATCGCAACCGCGACATTGCTCATGAAATATGGTCGCCAGATTTTACGGTAATTGAACTTTGCCCAAAATGTGCTGCATCCCCTGAATACTTAGCTACTCCGTTTCTCCTCCCATGAATTTGTTGACTTCTACGATCCATGGCACGACCACACGTATAGCCCGGATTGCTCGGAAGGCACGCGGCATGATCTGGCTAAGGTGATCTTCTAAAGTCAAAATGCGTATCGACGGTCATAAGCAAAACGACAAGAAGTTTCACAAACCAAGGAACATGTTCTTTTATATCCTTCCTCTAAAACATCTGGCTGTGTATTTTGCTCGTTTTTTCGTAGCTAATATAGGTTCTACTGTAATTTGGGGGTGAGGCTATGGTTTTGGGGGTGATTATAAACGCCCCCCATATTTTTGGAGCGAAAATGTATTTGTCGACAATCTGTGCACCAGAAAAATCGACCGAACTATGTGTTTGGTGAAACTGGTTCTTAGCTAAAAAGCCTACCCCAAATCAGTCTGATCAAATAAGAATTTTCTTTTACCTAACTGGTCATTGGTAACGCCCGATTTCTAACAACTGGATTTCTTCGATATCGGTCGTTTTACGAAAAAGAATCTAATGACCGAAATTAGCCCGAAACGACTGCACAAAAAAAACACCTTAACACCTAAAAATTAACACACTATCTCTATCATACACCATTTTCGTAGGCAATACGATATCTGGAAGGCTATACACTATGTACTCTCACTTCGGACACCCACTAAACGTATATGGTTTTAAATGAAATTAATTGTCAAAGGATATAGCAACTCATAATGAGATATAGATAGGTAGTGCTCAAAACAAGAAACGTTATGTGATGTTCAGATAAACGGCGAGAGCGACTACTGCCGCGTGCAATGATCGTGTTCGGACGGTGTTTGTACAGGGAAACCCTGGCGTCGTGCATTCGGCTAAGTATACAAAATGGTTACAAGCTTTTGGGCCAGACGCTCGTCGAGTATTACTTCACCACGACGCATGTCCGCAGAAATCCGTGTATCGATCATCAGCAAAATTCCAGGTCCAACTGCATGAGCGCTTCCCGCGGCTATTTCCATCGAATAAAGAGCGGGAAGGGCACGATCCAGCAGAACTTCTAGCCCATCTTGTCCCCGATGTGTCATTTTGTTCCACGAATTTAGGTCCACATGCACCAAATTTGGCCCTTGGATAAAGTTTGTCGCTCGTTGTCGTGGATTTGATACCTCCGATTGGCCCCCGCGTCTGGGTTTTGACCAAATTCGTGAAAATATGTGCTATTTCGTGGATCTTATGGCTCAAAAAGCACCAGATGTAGTCCAAACGCACCCAAATGACGACCTATTGGATGACTTACCTTGTTAAGCATGGGCGGTGCCATTCCTTCCAAGTATTGCAACGTCACAGGCACCTTGCGCTTTTGGCTCGAGAAATATACCGCACTAGACCCCAATGAACGTGAGAAATTCACGTTTCTCGAAGCTTTAACGAGACAGATCGACCTTTTAAAGACCCGACGATGTAACTCAACGCATCTCGTGTCCAGAAATGGCTGTAAACGACGCTGCAGATTGCACATCTTGAATGCATTCCCGTGAAACACGCGTTACAGTCGTATGGAGTCGTTGTGACGCTTTGTAATGGACAAAAGTTGGCCTTCTCGGAGGACTGTCGGCCGAGTCTCAAGTTTGCCGAGAGAGCGATGGCGCGTTCTTGATGATCCATGAAGCAACGTTTGACGATGTACTGGAGACTGAAGCCAAGAAGAAATCCTATTGAAAGATTGCTGAAACCATTCAACTGGGTCAACAACCCCAAGCACGGCATTTAATTCTCACCCACTTTAGTCAACGCTGTCCAAACATTACAACGATTGGAACGAATGCAGAAGAGAAGAATGTCATGGTCATTTTGAGTGCGATGGATCTCTTGTCACTACGTTTTCAAGACCTCGACCAGCCCCAATTGATGGACATTTGCACGCACTTATTGACGTTAGATGAGGAAAAAGGAGATGGCGAGACACTTGCTCATACTCTCCAAGCAAACCAAGACGAACAGAAAGAGAAAAAGAAAGTCTAGACTATAGTTGAGAAACCTCGTGCGTTTTCTTGATCCGCTCGTCTTAGAGCGGGCTATCTACGAACTATCGCGCGAGTATTCTCGCAGTACAGCATGAATCGACGTCGGGGGGGATCATTCCAAACTGTCACGACCATCGAGACATAGTCGATCGGTGTCAATAAGTTGATAACTTGAGGTTGGCCAAATCCCACCAGTCGGAGAGAATGTGGCTACTCGATGACCCACTGACGGCATTGTCGAGAGCGTTGCCATGAGGTCGACGACGGTAAGGTTGCTTATCCGTGCAATACGACGACACGAGCTCATCGGGATCACGTAGTTCGTTATGCGTAATTGCATGCGATCTGATAATTTGAAAGTTTCGCAGCAAAGGAGCACAACAACATTGTCTTCATGTGCCGTCATGGCCTCTAACGCAATGCGAGCAACCGGCACACCATTGCTCATAAAGGCCGCTATACCGGATCTCACGCTCAAGGTCCCCGTCAATAGGTTCGTGCCGCCCAATTGTAGGCCAATTATCCGTATTTGCTTTCTGTAAATTTGCTGATACAGTAATGCGAGCGGGTGCCGTTTGCAGATTAAATTTCTGCACAGCCCATACTGAAGTGTTACAAGAAGCTTGTGCTTCTCGGTGATTTGCTTTGTGATATTTAATATCTATAAAATAATAATCTGGATACAGGTAATGTATTTTTGACGATGTCCGAAGTGAGAGTACATAGTGTATATAGCATAGAGCGGGGTTGCCCAGGATGCCACACTCAAAACAATAACAAGACACCTTGTTCCGAATGATTGCTTATATCGTATGTCATCGATTTACAATAGACACTCAAAATCCAGACACAGAATTCACAAAATCAGGGTCCGCGGTTATCGCAATGTTGTGGTGTGATATATGGATTTTCTGATAAATGACCTTCTCTCCCCTGCTGCGATCATCTCCAGATTTTAGTAGGTCCTGCAAGCCGGACTCTTTGAAGCGTTTCTTCTCATGTTGTCAGATATACTTCTTTTCACATGGTGATCACGAAAAGCTTCCTCGTTCATATGGTTGACCACGGTGGGAGCTCGACATGACCGAGGATCCTTTGCAATTGCAAGGTTGCACGCTGTTGCAATATCAAAATTGTAGTTGGTGTGGATACGATCACGTTGGTCTTACCATAGCTGATAAGCTTGCTCGAAAGCGGGGCGATGGCCAAAACAGTGTAATTCTGCTGCCTCGGGCAAGCGTAAACGTCGGAGTACTGGCCTATATGAAGCTGGATCCTTTGTAAAGGTTGATATTAGCGAAGGGAAGTACGTTTGCGAAAACTTCGAAGATATCGAAGATATAAACGATCTGATAGAAGCTTTTAGGATTGATAGGTGTCCACCGCTGCCAAGAAGCTTCCTGCTCGAGCTTTTCACTCAGACCCTGAAGTCTGGAAAGAGGTAGCGGACTGTCAGGATGGCCGTATGAAACCGATATACAGGTTCTATTGCGTGCTCTTGAATTAGATTGCCTCCATTTCTTTTGGAGAAGCTATCCAACAGTCTCTTAAAAGATTTGTTCTGTATTTTCGTATCAGCTTAGCCGAGAAGTCCGAGATGATTGGAGGCAGTGTCCGCAGAGAAGAATCAAGGCGATGTGGTTAGACTGATATAGGAAAGCACAACATGTCAAAACCTACTTCTAAGTTGCTATGTTGAAGCCAGAAGGAACTCAGTAAAGAAGCGGCTTTTTTACGGCGATGCTGTGTATGATTTAAAAGCGTGCAGAGGTTGAGAGCTTGAAACTTTAGGCTATCCAGGATTTAAAAAATGACCACGAAGACCTACTCTGCTGAAGCATCTCAGAAGTACTATATATAGCTTGTATATAAAGACTGCACATTTTTCTTGGGTTTTCCTTCTTCAGAATCGTTTTGACACTTAATCGTGGAGATGAAAAGCCCAGAATCCGTAGACTACGTGACGGGCTTTCTCATAAACGATAGCTTTGAAGCAATCAAGAGGATAATAATGTCAGTGAAGACTTCATCGGAGATTATAGAACCCCTCTTCAAGAGATGGAGCATGTCAACACGTACAGCTTAGACCAAAATATTAAATCAGGCGACCAGAGCTGTTACAAACCTCACGACATTAGGCGGGGTCTCTTAAACAAGAGAAAATACTTTCCACGACCAACGTTTGCGGTGGAGTACAGAAGGTGGCTCTTCTGCTTTGAGTTAGTCAAAACAACTCCGCCTCGTGACCAGAGTATTGACGCCTGTACCTTCAAGGTGTTACACGACTGTTGCGAGAAATCCAATCTAATCATGGGGCATCGTTTACTGGAGGTCAACGAACAGAGAGTCATTAAGAGGATCAGTGAGGAAATGAGGTTGGCATGCAAAGGGACGGGTATTCT
This sequence comes from Sclerospora graminicola, assembly GCA_001887855.2. Lineage (NCBI taxonomy): Eukaryota > Oomycota > Peronosporomycetes > Peronosporales > Peronosporaceae > Sclerospora > Sclerospora graminicola. The sequence continues at coordinate 21,886 of MIQA02001223.1, read as the reverse complement.
TATCAACTATATTGTTGTCATTGGCTTGAAGATACGCTTTGAGCGGCATTTCTCCCGAGATAAGACGGACAGAGCATTTATGGGGAGCGAGGCATGAGCTGGAACGGAGTACGTCACTTTCTGGTCCAGGGGAGATTCTGCTGACGATTGATAAAGTGATGTTTCTGTCCAAAATAATTTGTATTTTTATCAACAAAGACAGCAAGCAAGACCGAGAGCATGTCATCTCATTGCTCGAGGCCATCCTTATGAGATTAAAGATGGAGCTGCCTCGCATCAATCTCATTGTCCTTTAATCTGATTATGCCTCCTGACATCAGAATTTTATGCCACTCGTGATACCAGTGCGCTCATACGCTTATTACATTACCTTGATTGACAATATTTACACAAAACGAAAGATTGAAGTCAATACTAGAAGCCCACTTAGCCCAATCAATGCAAATACGGATGGGATTGGTTGATCAAACTCTGCATTGAAGGCTAAGAAAAACGTCGGTAATGCTTATCATCCTTCGTGATCTGCACAGTGATCAATTTGATTTGAGAAGTCACCCGTACACTTCCCATCTATAAGCATGAATATATATCATATATGATATTTAAACATAGCACGAAAATGTCTATAAGGCCAATCTGACGTCTACACTTTATTGGAGCTTAATGGTATTGAATATATGTTCTGCAAACTTCAATTGGTAAAACGAATGATGAAGTGAAAATATCTATTGAATTATGTCAATGTTAATTGGCTGCACTGATTATATACTTGACCTGGATGTGCAGTGGGATGCAGAAAACTTGATAACGTATCAATAAGTCATCTGGAATCGATGGGCTCCCATACTATCTGGAACCCTGATAAAACGTTCCGAAAGAATAGGATCGATTAAGTCGAACAACTGACTGATACAAGAGGGATTTACATGCTTAAGTCATAAGAGTTGGTAATAGGGCACATAAAATTGCAGGTAGCGTACCTTGTTCATTATACGCTGGGATGATTACGGTTGGAACAAAAAACAGCTGCATGCTTATACCACGCCCTTCCGTGATTAGGTACACACAGTTACATAAAGAAAACATCCTTTGGCTTCGTGACGTGCTTGCGACCCCTCCCGTGCTATGCGTAGACAACGTCAGTGCTGACATGGTCCCATAGGATGTCGAACTCAGCAGCATTTAAGCATGAAAAAGCTGGCACTCCGTTTGATAGGTCCGAAGTTCGCGCACAGAGACCTCTAGGAGCGCTCCTCCTTAGTTCGGGCCTGATTCACCTGTTAAATGTACTGCATTACCGGGTCGACCATGGCCCAATACCAGTTCGGGGGCTCCAGGTCAAGGAAATTGAAACAAGTAGAACATCTGACCGGAGCATCAGTTGCTCCTTATCCGATGGGGGTATGTATCCGTCAAAAGCAACGATGCGACAGGAAGAATCAGGCTCAGAGGAGATGAACAAGGGCAGACAAACGATGATTAGTAAGGGCAGCCCAGGTCATGAGACAGATCGGCGATCAGCGTGACCACGTCGACAGATAATACTGACAAACTCACCTAGACGTGGTTAAATCGATCGATCTATCAAGACGGTTAGTGATATTGTGCCCCAACAGTTGTGCGGCAGCGACAAGACTCAGTGTCGGCTGTGGTGAAGTCGTAGTGACGTAAATTAATAAACTGGGCATGTGTAATGGATCTCATTATGGCTATTCTCTTATTGGTCAAAATCTTAAGTGAGATCAGCTGCTAACTCTACACTCGCTCGAGACAGCACAAGTTGGTAAGAGAATGGAATGACTTGGGTCGGCATGGCCAGTGGTGTGGGACTACATATGCATGAAAGTCGGACCAAGGAAGCAGTTCAGCGCGTGATCAAGGCCGACCTAGTTTTGACTGCCGCCGGGGAGGCTTGGCAGCTAGGTCAACTACGAGTGTAAGTACTGCTTTCCTCTGAGTTTGCTTAAATGGGTCAAGCAGCTGAAGCTGACAAGGATGTCTGAGACATGCTGGGAGCAGCTGAAGTGCTCATGGTACAGATAATAATGACCAATCATGTGTCGAATGAGGGATTAGGTAAGTCATTTAGTAAGGTGTACATACGTCAGTACCCTTTTTCATTCTAGGACATAAATCGCGGCGCAAGAAGTGCTCTTGGTTTGGACAGCAGAGGGCTAACGAAGCTCCCTCTCGCTGACCTATTTTCCCGGGAAAGGTTACTAAAACCCGCCGGAAGTCCCCTGACCGGGAGATTACGTATACCTATCAAAGTTGTCGGTGTTTGGAATACGGTAATCATTGTATTGGAGGGGATGCGACGTTTTGGCTTTATGTGGAAGATATCCTGGATATATATTACGTTGATTTTACGGAAGATTGGGTAGCCCCCCTATTTTTGGTTAGTGGAGTATTCTCGGTTAGTGTTCGCAGTATATATGTCCAGCCGCCCCCCGGTGGATTTTTTCACCCAAGAGCAACCCTATCTTTATCCCTAATCCTTCTGCTGTAACCGGGCACCTTGACCTTTCGTCCCAAAGTCCATTTCTAGAGAGCGTAACCGCCCGGTGGGAATGCCGAAGATACTGGTAATCCTGCTGGTCGTGACTTAGTGATGATTGGTCAGGTCAGATCAATACCAAGAGATGGATGAGCGGAGTAATCTCTCCGGGGTTGGTCATCGGGGGCCCCCCGTGGGTGTTTCAACCTCGGAAGGAATTTCCGAGATCGACTATAGTACAAGCAGTTCTTTGCAAATTTCTCTCCCAAAGGAATTGTCGTGTGTGGTGGAGTGGGGTCACACTTTCTGACGCCACGCTGCCCCGGATTACAATCTTCGGAGCTTTCGAGTATATATTAGCTGGAAAGCGAGAACTTAGTGCAAACATTGTGGCACAACGAGCAGAACCGATATGTCTACATGTACTATACCGTAAAATGCATGTCAAAGGCGACACCTATGTTTCCACGGTACTACCAAACCCTGTCAAAACTGCTGTTGTCGCCTATGACAAGCACTCGTAAAAAGTCACAGTAGGCTACCCAAAACTATGTGCAAAATACCAAACTTATGTGTAAAACACTAACCTTTTGTATGCGTGACATGGGGTTCGAAGTGTGTACCAAGTTTATTAACACGTAGAAGCACTGTCTGACCATAGGCCAGCATAGGTTACCTCCGCGTGTCTCGATATGAGAGGACGCGCAATGGTCTGGATCAGGATGACTCGAACCTAATTTCGGATCACTAGGATTATTCCTAAAATAAGTTAGGGTAATATAGCTTTTACGATTTGCATAAAAGCTGATGTGTAAAGTTTTAGCTCTTAATAGTAGGCCCCGCCTATGAGTGGCAGTCGCCTATGACATGCATTTTAAGGTACACGAATTAGTTTTTGAGTCATCGCTTATTTCCACTTAATATATATGTATGTAACAATACCACTGTTCATACAGTAGTCATCGCAATTAGAGTTGGTGACACTAATTACATTTTGCCTGACTTCCAGCCAAATACCATATATAGTGTTACAGACACTAATATATGTCAGACACTAAAATGTTTGGTGGAAATAGTGGCACAGAAAGTAATTTATTTATGTTCTATTATAGTGTCATATAATATGCCGCCCGAATATCGGGCGAAATCGAGGCAGAGCCTACTTGCTGTCGTGCGACTTTGAGGCTACCTTTGGGGCTGTCTTCTGAGCCAATTGCACTGCCTTCCCTTCGAACTCATCTGGAAAACTCCTAGATGATCTCTTCTAGACGCGGAAACAATTGACCGACATGCCAAGTTTCTGCCACACCAAGCGACATCCCACTGCAAATCATCGCCTTCCGCGAAAACGAGAGGCCATTCTTGTGCTTCTTCAAGTTGAACTCACTGACGGTATCCGCCGCAAGTTGAAGGAACTATGACTTTTCTGGATTCTTGAGCTTTCCAGACCATGATCCATCCTTTCTCGCCTTGTTCTGCCGCGCGGATCTATCGATCAGCTCAAGCTTCTTTTCATTCCATTTGGCGACCAGATGTCTTTCACGAACGAGTCTGCAGGTTGACATAAATCTGTCGCATTTGGGGGGAAGAATTGAATACCAGCGTTGAGCTTGTCGATTTCATCAGTGCATTGATCGTCAGAAAGATGTCCGCTGCAGTTGTCAACATAGAGAGTTTTCTGTCGACCGTGGAGATCGGGCCACATCGCTCTACGCTCGTTTTGAGATATTCGGGGAAGACTCGTTGATCCATCCAGCCCTTCTTTCCACTTCGATAGCACACGCCGTCTACACTGTCTGGTACGCCTCGAATGGGGTAGTTGCCGTCTTCATTCACAAAGATCATCATGGGCGACGTCACTCTCGCGGTTTTTCCACCAGTAACGCTGACCACCATGGTCATCCCTTCACCACCAGAGACGACATCGGCATACTTGATTTCGGTCTCGCCAACAAAACCCAAAGTTCGCCCGGTGTCAAAGTCAATCAAAACGTGCGTCTCGTCCGTGTTCTCGACAGTATCTTCGTTCAATTCACCGCTTTCGAAGCCACGCTTGAGCTAACCAAGATTCGTTGCTACTGACGAGCGTATCTCGCGTCTCTTAGCTTCAGACACTTGCTTTTTCCGTCTGCGCTCTCGACACGATGTTGGGCTTCTCAATAAACAACTGGACCCATCGCGTGGTGATTCGCTCGACCAAACGAACGCCATGGTCGTCGACGCTGCGTTCATTGAACTGAGCATTTGTCGACTTTTTGAGTTGGTCGATAGCACGCAACAGGGACATGTCCAACTGGAGCCCGGCTTACGCAACCGTAAAAACTCTGACAGTGGCACGGGATATATCCACTGCAACCATTTACTTGGTTTCTGTCCGCGTCCGTTCAGATCCTTTGTGAGGATAGTCTTGCGCCCTGTGTTGCCGACGCTGGATACAGTTTGCACTCCTCGCTCGAGATTGAGCAACGTGTCGCGTTGATCCCACCATCTTTGTGCTTTGCGCATATTCGATTCTCTGGTTTCACTACGAAACACACCTGGAGGAAACTGATCCACAGCCATGGCGACGATCTTGATCGGGTCAGCCTTCTTGTTCTCCACCATCCAGGTCACCACACGCTGTCGATCTTTCAAGGTGCTGCCGTTCTATCGGGCTCTTTTACTTGGCCTGTCAATCGTGACCAGTGCCTGAGGCGGGCGCCCGTCGTCCTCGCTGTCGTCACGATCGGCTTAACCCGGGTTGGCTACATTTCGAGCGACACTAGACCCACGGGCATCTTCGTCGGCTCGAACTCGGGCGACACTTGGACTGTCGCTCTGGAGACTGGCTCGATCTCGAGCGACACGTGGATGGGCCCCGATTATGGTGGATCGACCTCGGGCGACAGTCGATCTATCACCGTCTCGGTGTAATAGTTCAATGCCGCCTTCAACCGAGATTCTTCAAAAGCAGCCAGTAATGGTGAAGGCACTGCATACTTGGCCGGCATTATGTGTCCTTCACAACGAGGGCGGAGTACAGGTTGACCGAAGCCTTCTTTGCCTTGGGGACTCCCACACCAAGGGTGCATAGAGACATCGCACTCTGGGCACCTATGCACGCGCCCGACGAGCTAGCCCATGTGGTGGTTGTGGGCAGTCCGACGTGGGCTATCCACTGCCTTGCTGCTCGGAAGCAAATCGCAAAACCAGCACTAGTCAAAGTATTACTTTTGGAAAGCAGCACCTGTCGCAAAACAAGCACCAACAAAAAGACGAATAGTGTGGTCCACTACATTTTAAACATAATTAGTCTGACAGGGGATTAGTCGGCGCAACTATAAATAATTCTTACAATAAAATATACACTAGTATTTCCTTCGTCTCCCTTTGTCTACTCTCGTCGATGGCGTCGCCGCGTCCCCTTCGTTCGCATTCCTATGCCAACCTAGACGACGTGACCATTCACGCATCTCAATTGGCGCCTCACGCTCGACTTCTCGGCACAGGAGCTCAGGGAATACGCCGAGTACACGTTCCATCACGCGGCCACGTCATCCAAAGCTTCGGTTGTTGTCTTGGATACGCATCATCCCACGATCTCGAAAGCGTATGCGGACGACCACGAGACGACCTTCACTCTCTCTGAGCCTGCTGACCCGGTTTTTGGCCGTGTGATCGTCGTGAGTGCCAAGTCATGTGACCAAGATCCGGGTCGATTATTCCACGTCGACAGCGTCGAGTGGATGGATAACCAAAGTGGTCACAGCGCAGTCACGAAATTACAAGAAAGAACGAAGGATTCGACCATTTCGCGATTGACCTTTCCTGCGAGTGTGACAAGTTCACAAAGCTGCGCTCAGTAAGAATCGAATTCAAGTGAAGTACGAAATTTTGACCAAGCCAACTTCAGTGAATGATGACAAAGCTGATATTGATTTTGTACTTGGTGACGCAGTCTCACAATCAGCTGCTTGATGAATGTTCTGCAAGTAAAGAAAGAAGCAGACACTCAATACGGATGATAATGCAAGCGCTGCTATTAATGTACCAAGTATGGGGACAGTAGGTATGGAGTGTATGAAAAACACTGACGTCAAAAATAATGCTTCTGCAACGTGCATCAGTATAAATGCGAAACAGAAGGATATGGAGTGTAAGAAAAACACTGAGGTCAAGAAAAATGGTTCTAAAATGTGCATCAGCACTAGTGTAGTTGAATTCTTCGTTTTGCTGGTACCCCGCTTGCTTGGACTCGATGATCGTCGCCTTCCATCAATCTCACGCTCATGGTCAAGATCGCTACGAGCCTTTCGCTCAGTACGACGAGAATTACGCTCACTTGACCTTTCGACGGACCTTTATCTTTGGCGCGAGCGCTGGTGACTTTTGTCTCGAAATCGGGGACTCGGTGAGTGGAACCTTGAACGTGATGAACCTCGACGTCTGTGATCATCGCGTGAGCTACTCTTTCTAGAATGAGGTGATGATGATCGGTTCCGTTTCACTTCATGTGTGTTTGAATCATGATATTTTGACTGCGGTGGCTGAGATAAGGCTAGCTCCTCTTCTTGTTGTCGTTGCTTTTCTTTTTTGGAATTGGAACCTTATCCCAATATTTATCCTGCAACTTGCTTCTAACCAAAGGGATACCACTTCGCGATGCCTCGTCCTGCATTTTCTTAAAAGCACTAGGACGTTTGTAGCCAGTAGCTTCACGGATATTGTACGTTGTCTCTTGTCTATCCATGTGCAACGCATCATAAATACTCATTTGAGGCTCTGCCTGTAATTACATTTTGCAGGAATTTTATCGAGTGCTGCGAATTTGACGCTGCAGGGGGATTCTGAGATGCTATCGAGCTCATTCCAGCACCTCCTCCGTACCGAAATTTTGACACAATGCGCGGGCCCTCCACGGCAGATTTCGTAGGCTCCTTAACCTTTTTACATCCAACATACGACAAATACTTGGTCTGTGATTTTTCATCACTTTTTCTTGACAATTCTTTCATCAGACATGATAGTGGTACATCGTCGAGTTCTTCTGTGCTGCTGCACCATGGTATATTGACTTTTCTGCGGCTTCTTGGCGACTGGAATATCATCGAGCATGTTAGTGCTGCGTTTTGTTTTCAAATACTTGCCACTTTTCATGGTTGTTGACAAAACAGCTTTTTTGCTTGGACGCAGACCATTAGAACCAATTGAAGACTTTGTTGAAACAACAGAAATCGTTTTAGAATTTAGTTTGGCACTCGTTCCATTTTCCTTCTCCACATTTTGAGTAGCCATGGTGTCGATGTGAATCGGCAACGGTTTCGGGGCAATAGAGGTTATTGTCTTTAATTTTGGCTTAAGTTTCAGCGGCGCAAAATCAAAAACTGCTGAAATATCTTTGTTTTTGGCGTTGGTGCCGTGTCGCTGTTATGCATCGCTTCGTATCTGATGCAGCGCCATTTGGTTTGTCACCAAGAGTATCTCCATCAGCAACCAATGGTCTCTTTTCAGTGGTACTGCTTTCGGAAACGCCATCACGACTACCATCATCAAGGCTGACATCATTCGTATCGCAGTCATCAAAATATTTCCGTTTCAGCTTCCGATAAATCTTGGGTTCAATTTGACGCTCTTCTTCTCACATCCGTTTTATAAGTTGGTTTTCACCTACAGTCTTCTCTAAGTCACCCCATCGCTTCTACTGCTGTAGTCGAACTTGCATTTTCTTTGCTATTCTGCAACGATGACCAGCTGGGTCCAGTTAAAAAGCGCAATTCACTGATCTCGTTAATTTTGATGCTTTGTCGTTCAGCATTCAAAACCTCATTGAACTTTACAGAATCGCCGTTAGCCTCAAGCGTACAAATCGAAACCTTAACCGCGTTGCCTATGACATCCGTTGACTGCACCTCGCCGCACTGCCTTTCGCTCAGCACTGGCCCCCACGTCTCGAGACAAAGTGTAAGCGTTTTATACGCAATGACATCCTTTGGAACAAATTGAGAAGACAAAGTGATCGAATTGGTCGGATATGAATCCAACAACTTCGTTAGAGTTTGATTCTGTCCATACAGTAAGCAGGAGCATGTGAGTTGTTTTGTCCACGAACGCGTTCCACACTGAACTTACCTCATTGAGAACACTACTGTTGCTTAACTTTCCTGACTTGTTGTCAAGGACAGTCGCGACGATTTTGTATGGTCGCTTCCATCTTTCTTCGTATTTACGCTTGTCTTTCCGTTCAAACGATTCGTTAGTGTTACTGACTTTTTCATCTCCATTAGCCAGTTCGGTAGAAGAGAATACACGTCTATCCGGGTTAGCTCCTGAAAACTGCCCACTGGAAGGACCATACTTTGCCAGATCAGATATCTGGTCGTGTTTCATTGAGCGGACGGCATTCGCATCATTCCTACGTTCATCATGCTCTACTTCCACTCCATTTCCAGTTACTGGATCAAAATAAACGTGCTGCTTTGTACGAGGATAGCCTCTGACGCAACCACTATATTGAACCTCTGTAGATGAAGTTCGTCTTGAATAGTGCGAAGCAGTTGCTGCTTGATCACGTACTTGTGAAGGATTACCAGGCGATGGTCCACTGTTTGCAGGGCTGTCTGTAGTATAGGACTGATTGCGGTTCCTCTGTCGTCCTCCGTTACGCTGTCTCAGTCGTCGACGTCTCCTACGTGGTTCCTTTTCGCTTTGTTGTGATGTAACCTTCATCTTGCTTGGTGCCCCGTTAGAGACAGCGTTAGCAAGTGATTTGAGTGTGTCTGGCTGTTGATTTTTCCTCGTAGCTGTCTCGACGACTCGTTTCCGACTCTGTGTCACAGAATCAACATCTTCTTCGCTTTCACTCGAGCTGGAACTAGAACTCCTGCTAATACTAGAACTAGCAGAAGAGCTAGAAGAACTTTCCTTAGAGCTAGCACTTAAAGTCCTTTTTTCAGGCCAGAGAGCGTCTTTCCGCCACATATTTCGGCATTTTAGTGTCAATTGCTGATGTTCGTTTCGTTTTTTCATCAAATCGTTCGTCTTACTTGTCTTCTTCTTCTGCTCGTCCTTGGTCTTCCCATGCGCTTTTCGCTTTCGCTTGAAAGTTTCCACCCCGCTCTCGGAAGAATCCGTTTCACAATCACTAACGAGTTCTTTTTATAGTGATGGACACTGGGCAATAACTGTGTCATTATCTCGGATAATACGAATACTCTGCGTTGCTAAGACCGGAAGCTCCTCCAATAGGAGCACTAATCCATTCGGACAACATTTCCAAAGCTCGAATTCCTGTAGCAACGCATGCGCTAAATCACCCACAAGTTTCGCTTCTTTTGGAATTAAATACCAGCACGATGAAAACGCACGTCGTCGCTGCAAGTGACGCCCGACATCGTCCGCAAATACTAGAATCGCATCTCCCGTACTTCGAAGTAATATATCATGGTATTAATATACCATGCAGCGCATCCACAGCGGCCGTAGCTACCGCTTCGTTAGGGTACGAGATTTGAGCCGGACCTTTCGCTGGTAAAAACATGATCTTCATTGAGCTAGAGAACGGACCCACAACATTAGGTTATTATTCTCAACGCGAGTGTCAATGACGCGTGCGTACTTGAGCGGCATATCGCTCGGCAAGACATAGCCAAACACAGAACGTGAGTATTTTTCATCCATCGCCTGCGCAAGTTCTTTACTATGACACTGCTTGATGGTAGCCCCCGCACGTAAAATTTCATCAGCGGCTCCTTCGTTAATTCTGTACAATGTATGACAGCAACACATGTGTTAGAGTTGATTTATAACTAACACAATTACAGACATTCATACCTTCCGGTGATTGCCACAGCTTCTTACATCACTCTCTGAAATCACACCTGGGCGAGTCGATCGCGATGCTTCCTTATCGTTTCTTATGTGCGACTTCGATGTAACGGGTTTTATTACAATAAAACTTTCCCAACAATAGCAATCCGAATTTCAGCAATCTCGCTCTTGCGTTATGAGTGGCCGACCCACAAACGACGCGTTACTCTGCTGGTTTTGTGTCCCATGGCGGCGGCATGCTGAGCGATTGTGACCGTGTTTAGAACAATTACGACACTTGTAAGTAACACCAGTTTTTCTGTAGCCGCTGCTTGCGATGCGACGGACTTGCCGCCTTCCAACCTGCTTGTAATACGGAGGCGGCTCCATTCTGACGCGCACCAACTGTGACTCGAGAACGAGCTCAATTGAGCTATCTCCAAACGCTCGGGAGTAAGTTGAGACGAGGTACGATGCATGAAAGCACTGGACCACGCTCTTCGCAGGGCATGCCATGTGAACCACGGCCACAATATGGCGGCAAGGAATAGCCATTTGACAAAATGTAGCACACGTGCACGACAAAACGGTGAGATCGACTCGCCGATAACGCTTTGAGTCGTGGTGACGTGCAAACCAAACGTATTCTGAAGACCGCTGCACCGCATACTCACCGGCTTGTGCCTGCTCAGCTCGCCACATTTTCAAAGCATGGGGAGTGATTTCATGCTTCCCCGCCCACATCACCACCTGTTTCTGCCGCATACTGAACTTATCCATTGCCGCTTTTGCCAGGATCTTGATGGCTTCAAGTGGTCCTGCATTTCGCACGCCTGCCGTGAGTAGGGTATTGTTATCACTTTCCACAAAATTTGTAGTTCTCCAATTAAAAAGCGGACATGGTTGTGGTGGTGGCACACCCATGTTGCCTACACCAGATTCTAGGGTAGGAGCGAAAGACTTCATCTCAGATTCCGCGAACGTGGATGCTAGAGCTGATGGTGTGTTCGCAAATACCGTCCACAGAATGGGCTCGATATCAGAAACGTATTTGGCAACACCGTCACCATACTTGGCCCGCAACACGGAAATGGCCGTCTCGTAATCAATAACTGTCTGCGATGACTGCACCCTCCATATAACGTTCTCGAAAGCGTCACCGGAGAGCGCGAACAACCGCTTGATATTACGCATAATGTGAATAGTGCAAAATCGAATCTGCAAACGCACCCTAGCCGCCTCCCATACCATCTTGACCGCACCAACAATCTTTCCACGGTCACACATGATAGGAACACCATCCAGGCGGATACCAGCTGAAATACACTGGAGTAAAAACCAGGCAATATTCGCTTCGCTCTCGACGTGCGTAAATGCCGTCGCAAGTGTAATGTTCTGCCCGTTACCGTCACGTCCAATGAGAGATAGGACCACTCCATTGTACTGTGGATGCTTTGAATGAGTACCATCAAAACCCACCACAGGTATATTGGACTCATGACTCTGAACGGCCACCCCAAATGCCACGAAAAATCGAAAAAACCGGTTTTCCTGATCAGATTCTAACGCAACAGTGGTCCCCGGGTTGATGCGAGCCAGCTCTACCAATAGCGACTTAAGAAGTGAGAAAGAGTCCCGCCATTCCCCATCCATCTCTTCCACCACAGCATCCTTGGCCCGGTATACCTTGTCGCGGAACTCCTGAAGGTTCGTTCCATCTCGCGCCTGCACGATGGCCACGATGGTCTTGCGCTTTACACCCTTGTCACTGTGAACTGCGGCGCGAAATGCCGGGAGCAGTTGAACCGCCGAGCGGACGGCTTCGCAAGCGACATGCAAACATCAGCGTGCTTATCGCGTAGACTAGACACGTAGTATTCTGGTGGCATCTGGCGAGACATTCGCTTGGTCACCCGAACCTTCCATTCGCACCCTTCCTGTGGACAGGCAAACGTCTTGCTATTGCCCCCACACTTTTCGACGACGCAACGGCGGTTCTTGTTGAAGCAATGGTCCTTCACGAAGTTGGTTGCGCTTTTTCCATCCCGGAACACTTGTCCAAGCACCATCTCTGTCATGCCATGTACAGCGGCAAGATCTATAGTGGCTCTCTCCGTCGCGTTTTCTATCGCCATGGTGTATTTTAATCGTAAAATTAGTTGCGTCGATAATTCCCCTGCCACACTAATTATGTTCAAAATGTAGTGGACCACACTATTCGTCTTTTTGTTGGTGCTTGTTTTGCGACAGGTGCTGCTTTCCAAAAGTAATACTTTGACTAGTGCTGGTTTTGCGATTTGCTCTTTCAGCTGATGGTTCCTGCGGAAAACTGCTGTACTGCGGAAAACCGCTGTGTTACGTTACCGGTACCCCTAATAGGACTATATGAAATAACGTAGTGCCTAGTGTTCTCATGGTTAATAATGAAAGTCAAGGGCAACAAAAAGAAGCGCCGCAATGGCAAAGTGCGCTCTGTATATTTAATCATCATCCTACCGATTACAGTTTCTTAAAGTCGCGTTGTTTTCGTTATTAGAAACCCACAATCGGCAATTCCACTACTGACGCGCAGCAGATTCGCTCTGTCAAGTCGCAGAGCAACGCCATCTTTTCTCTGACAACGTATTCCAATCCAAATCCCAAGAATTTGGGACCCTTCAGTGATCGCCAACGTATTTTAGTGGTCGGGGATGGAGATTTTTCCTTTTCATTATCCCTTGCGGTCTTTTTGGTTGGTAGTTGATCCAAAAAGAACAGTTCAAGTGCTAACTGAGCTCCCTAATTGTGGGTCTGTTGCTAGGGTGGAAAGAATTTGGTCGCCACCTGCTACGACTCCAAATCAGATTTAAAGCAAAAGTATTCGAACGCGTTGCTAAACTGTGACGCTCTTGAGACTGTTGGGGTAAGGACGACAAGAGACAGACTCTGTTATTGTTATGCACTACACTCATGACGAATAAATCATGTAATTTTGTTCCAGGCTCAAGTCCACTTTGATGTCGATGCAACGTGTTTAGAAAAGGAGAGTTGGATCAGTATCACTCAGCCATACCATTCAATTGTTTTTAACTTCCCGCATCTCGGTGGCGCAACTGAAGCAGATGTGGCGAGCAACCAGAAACTATTGAGGGATTTCTTCTTCTCGACGCGGCCGTATTTGCACCCTACTCGTGGACAAGTGCTCGTGTCGCTGCGCAATACCCTATTTTACAACCGCTGGAAAATTCAAGAGCAGGCCGCGGTGAGTGGCTTCAAGCTAAAAAGGTTCGTGTGAGGTCGCTTTTTCACTTCAATTTGGATTTTAAATCATGTAAATGTCTTGTTTGGTATGGTCAGAACGGAGGTATTTGACGCGAGTATTTACTCAGGCTATGAGCCCCAGCGGACACATCCAGCAATAGGCCGAGGCGAGCCACCATCCACAACTGGAGCAAACTATTTCATCTTTATGTTGGATAAGAGCATTGAAGTAGTTGATCCTCGCCAGAAGGCCGGGCGGATGTTTAATAATGCTGAGGCTGCTTGTGTCGAAAAGGTAAGGTGTTGTTTATGATGACATCTGGGCGCTTACCCAATGGCTTAATGTTTGCCCAATTCGTTTGTATTGGACAGGGAGCTTTAAAAAAGAACAAGACTGCACCGCTTACGAAAATGGCTTGCCAACCTTGTGGCCTTACTTTTCGCGACGTAAAGAAATACAATGGTCACATGAACTCGGCTAAACATGCGAAGAAAGTGAAGATGCTAAGCAGGAAATAGTAAACTTTTTTGTACTGGTGGTGTTTGCTGAGTTGATTCTTAGGGTTTTTAAGGACCTCGTGTGCTTTAGCTTACAGGAGAAACAGTATGATAACACTGCTTACAGAGAACGGACCTTATCATGTACTACCGGACTTGCCGACGAGACTTACCCCATATTCATGGACCAACTAAGTAACGTTGTGTAGTTGGATCATCTCACGGCTGTATACACCTTTTCCCGGTCAAAGTTGGACTAGTTTCGAACCAAAGTTGGATTTTTAGGTTTTGGAAAAATGAGGTTTCATGCAATGTCGGATTCCTTAACAAGCAAAGTTGGACTATTTTGCGTACTTAGTGGAGACATAACTGTGTACAATATTTTTAGATGCCCCGTGTCTACATGTACAAAAGAGCCAAGTCCGGTAAATCATACTTCGAAGTAATTGGCCATATCCTCCCATGTAAAGTCCCAGAACCTGTCATCAGTGGTACTGTAGTCCAAGTGCTCCCTTGACCACTTGTTTCCTCGATTGTTACCGAGCCAGCCATCAAAACCAAGATCAGCAAGAATGAACGCCAAGCTTTGGTTGCGGTAATTGAGGACCCATGTGTAGGAAATATCAAGTAGCCCGTGTTGCAGATAGACTACCGGCTTATTCGTTGCTGCTGGCAACCTTCGTTGGGTTTCAACGTAGCTTTTGGGAAGACGATGCATTGTGAGCACATAGCGATCGGCAGTTATGACCTTGTGCGTCTCAACGGCGTAACCTCGTGCTTGTATCATTTGCGTCGGGCTCAAACCAGCATCCGGATCAATAGTAAGTTTCGCTTTGGCTTGAACACATGATGCTGAACGCCAAACGTTAATTATGCTGAGAAATAACAACAAAAGCGTGTAAAAGCAGTCTGACGACATGCTGCGTCAGTCCTCGAGATATATCGCAAAGGTAAAAATGAAGGGTATGTCAAAGGGGTTGTCAACCTTTTTTTGGCGAGTAAATAGGGACATACCGGAGCGATTGGCTGGTAAAAACTTGTTTAACCCTGACAAGGCCATGATGGCCCTGCAAGACAAACACCACGCTGACGGGTTGTTCTCGTTTTGCTCTGTAGTAGCTAGCCAATGGATCGTTTGCGTCCAATTACGTCGTTGTCAGTCGTGCGTGGCTCGGAGCTTTGAAGAAAAGATGCCAGATTTTTGAGCAGTTTTTACAATAATTTCGACGGACTAAACGACAGCAACGACGAAAAAATGCAGCGAAAAGGAAGGATGATATCATCGTAGAAAAGCTTCAAATTGGAACAAACTCGTCACTATCTGAAACGGGAGCTAGAATTGTGTGTACCCATGACGCATTGCTACCTGTGACACAATGTGTGGACGTAATCGCCGAGCAATTTTTCGAGCCAAGAAGTGTCGAAAAATTGCCGTGTATGCTCCTGAATTGAGGGGATTTGAACTTAAGTCGAGCTGTGACTGTGTGGAATGTGAGATTGAGCAGAAAACTCGGGAGTTGGAAGTGGAAGAAAAAAAGAAAGCGAGGCTTGAACGAGAAATCGCTGGGTCGGAAGAGATTCTATTGCTACTGCAGCGAAAAACTGGGTATCCGAAAGGTTTATTTTCACCAAATGGCTCAGGAACTCGACAACAACAGTTAGCACCACATTAGTCCATCAATGGACGAAGCAAATATGCCACGTATTTTTTGGTTCCAAAGAAATGGCTGAATAAGTGGCGAAAATTTGTTCGCAGCCAAGAAGAAGAAGCTCCAGGACCCGTGCTGAATGCCGAATTGGTTTGTTTATCACATCAAAGGACGATTGTACCATCGTATATTTCCATGTTCTTGTCGGGGTTCTCGCTTGAGCAGTCACTTTAAGCTACGCAAATGTACGCTATACTGCTAGTACGATGAATCACGATTGAAACTAACTAAAGTATTTTCATTCTACTGTAGTTCTGGATCTGCCCCTGCTCGTCAGTACGAAATCGTAACATTCAACGAGTGGGAAGCATTGTACGATCGGTACTGCGCAGAGTTTGCCGTCGGCTTCGACGTTATTAACGGATCTTACTATTGGCGAACTCAGGAATGCCAGAATTGCAATTACGGTATGGGTGGTGGACAGTCGTCAACACAACTAAACTCACGGCGCTGAAGGTTTTTTTGTAGTTCTGTTGCTGACCCATTTTTCCACCATTCGGGGTTCGAGGTTGACGCGCATCATCATAAAATTTGCTCATATAGATGTCACTTCCAATGAACCTGACTTATATCATTGTGAGGAGCTAAACACTCGCAGTAGTATACGGTATATGTAGATTAATTGGCCATTATTGGTCGCTGAGGTGTCGAGAATTATTTGTCGTAGACGGTGAGGTGCGTGATAACTCGATGTACCTGCAATTCTCATAGGTCATCGTTTATGTTGTAAAACAATCAAGCACATTGCCGCTTCTAAACACTACAGTATCTCAACAAAATCGCGAGTATTGCAAAGAATTAACAGACCAATTAATAGAAACAGCGATACATGATTGTCATGAAATTGGATTGGAATCGATCGCCGATGTGAACGAGGCAAATTTGGACAAGAAACGGTGGAAGAAATGTTGTGCACAGTTATGTCACCCCAAAGTACGAAAATAGTCCAACTTTGCTTGTTAAGGAATCCGACATTGCATGAAACCTCATTTTTACAAAACCTAAAAATCCGACTTTGGTTCGAAACTAGTCCAACTTTGACCGGGAAAAGGTGTAGTGATGAGCATGGTACTGACATAGCGAGGAGCATTTTACTTCTTACAATGTTCCTTCAGAAACCATTCGAGTTTGTGGGTGGGGCTACATCACGGGTATTATGTTCATGTGGCTGTGGAGGAAACTAAAGTTAGCTTGAACATGTCAAAATTCATCAACTTGAATGGGATTCCTAATGGCATAACGCATGTCTGAAACATCACGAGAAATGGCAAGTAACAATACTTACAATATCACACGAAGATATATAAGCTGGCTGCGACAACGGTGAGCTTAAGGACATGACAAAACTCAATATAAAACTGAGCGACAGATTGGAAAAGAGAGAGTTTCGCAAAATTATATGGATTATCGTGGAGTGGAAAGTTTCTTAATGGATACGATCGGAGACAGAAACGTCGTATGAGGCTACAGCTGACCGAATGATGGTTGGGCTGGTTGGATCCCCCCAGCCAAATAGGCGGCACCAGCCCAATCAACATTCAGTCAGTTGTGAAATTTCAATTGAAATCACGGGAATGTAATCTTATTCAACAGCGCCATGAAAGAAAAAAAATATTTACGAATGAGTTTACGGTGGGGCTTTGCAATTCATGCGACAAATCGCAATCGCCGAAAGTGCGTGCGGTTTTTTCAATGATATAAAAGTAGATATCTTTGCACGCTATCTTGGAGACCAGCTGATAAGTAATATAACAAACAAGTTGCGACTTCAAGGAAATTAAATCCGTCGTTGTGGTTTGTACTGGATCAAATGTTGGAAGCATTCGAACGAACATTTCTATGGCACAAGGGATCAAGCTTTAACCCCACGAAAGGACCCTAAGAGGACGTGAATAGAGCATTGCTCTTCTGATGAACTACAGTTCCATTCGCAATGGCTGGAACAGGATTCATGTTCAAAGACAGCTGGAAAGGTTGCTAGACAAGGAAGTGTATTAACTGTGAAAAAGCGAGATCCATGAGTGGATTTAAAACAGCAAGCATTTAATTCGGAACAAAAGCTAACTAGAAAATGGACATGAGTGTGACCTCGAATGCGTCTTGCCAGACAACGAGACATTACACTTTTCTCTCAGGGGTACGGACATTTTGAGTGTGCTTGCGAACGGAACATCACAATAGATCGGAAGAAAGTCGTGTTGGATTACAAGAGACAGAAACGGTGCTTGGTGGAGGAATCTGTAGTGGCAACAAAGCACGATGTACGTACAACCTTCCACGAAGGAAAAATTGGTTGTCGTGATAAGTGAAGAACATTAATACACTGCAAAATCGTCAATTCCAGCGGTTAGGGAACGATGGTTCTCAAGAAAAACGAGAAAATCGAAGAAAGAGGTTGAGGTGCACAAGCAACGACAACGCAGCGATAAAAGAATCAAGAAAAAATGAAGGGAAAGCGATAGAGATGACTTCGGAACAGAACAAACGTATGACGACGCGTCAGATGACGGTGAATACAGTACGAATCAAGCTAATTCAATAAATGCTAAGGATCTTTAAGGAATTAAAGAAGCGATGAAAAGCGACCAACCAACATTGTGGAAAATTGCGATGTATGAAGAGAGATGAGCTCAAGGGAATAAAACCAGCCCGACATCTGTTTTCCAATTTTCACGTATCCAGAGCTTTATACCATACATTAAATGCAAACTCAAAACGAAATGAGGAGAAATCCTAGTTTACACAGGCCTGCTTATAAGCTTCATTTGAAACGAAACAGTAGTAATCATGCACTTCAACACATTACATGAAGTGCATGAATACTACAGCGGAATCCTAATGTGCCACCAATTGCTTAATTTGTCGTTGGACCGGACAAATTCACTTTCATGTTATCGTACGTTGCGAACCAACTGCTGCGCAAAAGTTTACAGTAACTTTAAAGAAAAACTAATGGAACAACTACCTTGAATAACAACAACTCATTGATAAACATTTGTAGCACGTCGATTTCTACTCCAAATTTTAAAATCATTGACAGCTTTCGATATTAGAATTACGCTTCCACCTCAAGGGTGGTAGCTAGCGTACTCACTTTGCTTCAATTTCAATGGGTAGGTCGCTACGCAGACCCCATTCCGACCACGATCCATCGTACACGGGTGCCCTGCAGTCACAGCAAGTTAGCCATAAACGCGCAAGTTCGAGTGAGAAACGCAGGCATCATAAGAAGAATAACATATCTCTCACTTTTCCAGCGGCTTGCCAATCAAATGCAGGCCAAATGTGAGAATGCTCGCAGTCACTCCAGATCCACAGCTTTATGCGACAACACAAAGCCATTGTTGACGACATCGTGGCAATTATTAAACGCTTAAAAATAGAGTACCTGGTGATGATTGGGCTAGTCGCGTCCGTCTTCACGTCTAAATTAAAAATTTAAAGGCTGGTTAAAAACAAATTCCGACAAACCCCGCACAAGTGCACGTACTTGCTTCAGCAAAGGCCTTCTTAATCTCAGCTAGGTCTCGAAAAAGCTGCGGGCAACACCAAGTGTTAGAGTCGTAATTATACTTGTAATCCTCGAAAAATTTAGACCCACCGAAAAGTCCTCTGAATCGACAATTTTGCCAAATGGCACGTTAATAGATCCTGGAATATGCCCTCCACGCATACCTGGACGTGGTTCCTGTATTGAATGGAAAATAGGTCAGTGATTAAATCCTACATTCAATCAGCACTAATTAAATCGACAACATACAGGCTCCTTAGCATAAAACCGCGCGGCTCCTCGAGCATCCACAATCTGCGTCTCTGAACCAATATTAGCAAACACGTCCTCCCACGATGCAAGGAGAGCTTCGTTGGGCTCGGCCTTGTATGGAGCACCCGCCACCACCTTCTCTGGCTCTCCTGTTTCAACTTGACGCTTTTCCTTCGTCCACTTGGCGATGCCGCCTGCAAATGGGGACAATAAGATTTATCAACTTATTCTATCCCTGCTTTCCGGAGATCTATGTGGAGCTTTGAATAAACCAACCATTGAGAATGTGTACGCTGACGTGTCCAAAGTACTTAAATGTCCACCAGCAACGCGCTGGACTGTGCAATATCACCCAAGTCACCGGATAGTTCTCCTCTAGATTTTCTTGTCATATTTCTGTACCTGAAGCAGTTTTTTCCACCATAAACTACCACAATATCGTCGTTTTTCACTCCCAGGTACATCATTGCGTGCTCGAACGTCTCCGCTGGTGCAGTTAAATGTTGAGTCAAACGCTTGTCTTCGTTGATTCCACGTATTTACGTACGAGATGGAAGCATGTGGGGCAGCGTAGACGTTACATCTGATATCTGCGCAATGTCGAAGAACTGAGCACCAGGCAGCCGTTGAGCGGCGAACTCTTTCTTGGCGTCTCTGTTTTTGTCCAGGTACCAGGACGCATCCAGGAAACGCACTCGGCGGTCTCCTGCACTCTGAGAAAGCGTCTGCGCTTCATCTGTGGACAACAGAGGAGAAAGTGAACTGGCAAAGCGGGAAAAGGTGATGGAGGATTGGCTCATGGTTTTAAATGAGCGTTTCGCAAGAGAGAGCATGTTAGAATGATACTCTAAATTGACGATGGGTACATGACACAAAATTGCTTCAATTATTAAGATATTTCTGATTAATTTTGAAAATCGGGTCTGAATTTTGGTTTGGTGATTCAAAACCCCCTCGGGGATGATTTGTCAGCACGGTAGGAAGGGTTGCTTATTCTGTTTCGCAAAGCTGCGTTGGCCCGAAGTTATGAAGATTTTTACTGTATAAGCACGTGTATATCTTCGCTCTGTTATGTTTTCATCTAACTCTTGCATCTTTTGCCGCTCATTCTAGGTGCTGTTATGAAGAAAAATATCATGGATCGATGGTGCTAATGTTTACGATGCGCTACTTGTCGAGCCATTTCCATTGAAGAAGTGAGTCGTCACGGGTAAACCTCTTAAAATGTCATCGTGGATTTGGGTGACTTGGATCACCAAGAATCTGCATGGATCAATACATGCGACACGAAAAAAACGTGTTGCAATCACACAATTTATCGAGGACTTCGCGCTCGGATGAAAACATCGTTCACCATTACACATTGTGCAGGTTGAGCGAGAAGAGACACAATATCGAGCGGAGCGTAGCACATTTTGCGCTTTCGTCCAGCTTTCAATCGGTAGGTGCTCTACGAATTGTTTATTGTCCAAATTTCCTTCAACGTGAATGCGCCCTCACTTAAATTGCCAGTCATTTTATTTCAGTTTGTCTATACGTTATCTGCTCACCAACTAAATATTGCGCTGCCACAATACATATATTCGGTCGAACGGGCATGCGGTAGCAGCTCGAATTTTGACAATCCTTCTAGTGTGTAACACATGAAAATCCCAAATGCCTTTTAGGTGAACTTTTCCCTTAAACTGCTTCAAATATAGGAGCGTCGCCTTTAAGATATCGTCGTCTATAAGATATACTTCCTCTGTCCAGAAATATAAGGCCGCGCCTATAGTTAAGCATGTCCAGGAATATAAGGCCGAATTGGTCTTAAGTACGATTTCATATATAAATTCAAAGATACTCCGCTAAGGTCCGATTTTTGGTTCAATTAAAAAGGCAAATAAGTGCGATGGTTTGCGCGAGCGGCGCGACGAATTCCGCATCAACGCGTAATTTTTGGTCACTGCGACCACGACGACCGCTCGCGCAATCGTTAATTGTACGTACCTTCGTCTTGGCGCGGGCTCATGCCCAAAAACGACATATCTAGTGCTGAGAAAGTTAAATATTAGAGTAAGATCCTTAGTCACACCGTTAGACAGCAGAAATATTACGCATTCTTAGAGCATATAAGCGAGTACCTTCTTGCTCTAGGCCGCTGCCAAGTTTTTGCAGTGCTTGCGGTGTTTCGGATCCGTCTGCGTCATTTTGAGAGCGCGGACCCCATGGATTGTCCGACTTTAAAGGCCATATCTCGAAAACCGCTGATCCGTTTTGAATAAAACAAAAACTCCTCCAATCAACATGGACTAACAATATAAAACGTCCAATCAGCTAGCCTCAGATAACCCCTCCCTGCTTAAAAATGAATTTTAGAAAAAAACGGCCTTATATTTCTGGACAGAGGAAGTA